>CAXITT010001328.1:87049-102192 GCA_964033795.1 Lymnaea stagnalis | reverse complement strand
CCCGAAATATTTTACCCAAAAAGTCTGCTGCATATTTTGCGAGTTCGATGACAGGACGAAGTGGTTAGCACAGCCTTTGGATTATGACAAAATGTTTAGTATGTATTCTGCTTTTAGCAAGAGGCGCCTACGCTTGTTAGGTCATGTAAGGAGAATTGAGGAAGGCTGTATTCCAAAGAATCTGCTGAATTAGGAGTGTCAGAGAGGACAAGACTATATATATTTGTATACTGCATATATAAATATATATACAGCATTCTTCAGTCTTTGCGAGACGTTGGAGTAGCTAATTTGTTTAATTTTTAATATCACTAGCTAGAATTTTTTATCATTAAGATCTTTCAAATTTCTGATTAATTATAAATTATTATCAAAGAGGGATAACCCAGAAATAAAAAAAATTGGAGCAATTGAATTTTTTTTTTCAAGAGGAAATATTGTTAAAACAGTTTTAGTCATTAATTTTTTGAGTCCAAACAGGTGGTTGAATAAAATTTAACTTTGTTTTAATAAATAATTCCAATTTTATATGAAAACACTGTTTTAACGAGAAATGTATGCAAGTCAGATATTAACAAGCTAAATGCTTTTTAACACTGATTTAAATTTTGCCTAATATCAAAAGTTTCTAGTTACTTTTAAACATGTGATGAAAGAGAAATAAGAAAATATACCGGGTACTTCAAACTTAAAGATTTAAATTTTTAATAAAATTTAAATCAATTTTTTAAAACTGGGACTGTGATGGTAATGACAATTGAATAGCGGTAGTCAAATATTTATTTAATTTTCTTTTCTTATACATATAAGAATGGCGCTTTGTCCACAATTAATGATTTTAAAAAATTGAATTCTTGGGCCTTTCTCGAGATAAAAGTAGTATTAAATTCGAGGATAATTAATCGAAGTAGGTTTAGTCAGCAGCTTATTTTTTATTTTATCTTTTTGCAATCGAAGTATTTGAATGTGGTTGCAGTTTTGATTCAATAATGATTGCCAGGAGCCGGTTTATCCGTTTTCCACGCATATTTCATGACTTGCCAAATAAGGCAAATGACCAATGGCGGAAATGGTTGATGTTTCAAAATGCATCCATGCCCAGTCCATAATCAAAATGTAATGAAGAGTACCGTTTAACTTGAGCTAATTAACTTTGCTCAAGTCTATCTACAATCATTGCTGAAGTATATTAAGAAGAACTGAAGGGTAAATATATTATAGATCATTTTATTGATAATGCCAACAACTAATGGCTAACGCCAAAAACACAACTGAAAAAAAGAAAATTGGTTTTATTTTTAAAATGTTATTTATATAATATAATAACTAATTTATATTGTCATTGTTTTGAAATTTAAACCACCATTTTCAAAAATGCTTTAATATAACATTACAATGATTACATGGTAATCTACCACTGGAGGCAAGTACCCTGGAAATTCCAGGAAAATGTGAATCATAATTTCATTGTCAAAATGGTGACCTCCACTTTTTAATTTACTGAGGGTATCTTTTTGTCTTTTTTAGTCGATTATATGCATAATTATAATAAATTCTACATCCTCAAATTACTTAAAGCCGACATCTTACTTGTTGTATTGAGAGTTGGTTTGAAATAGGTTAACTTCACTAATCAATAACCTTTTTTTAAAATTGCGCTCAATAATTATAATTTTCAAAAAATCCCTCTAATTTAGTTTATAGGTTCATTTACAACATATCCAAAATTCATGAGTGTAGACCATGGAATGGGTAGGCTTCAAAAACAAAAGTCACAGATGTCGTGTAATTTGTCATGATGAATTGCCACCGTGCTTGTCTGCTTATTGCCAATTATCGATAGTAGCAGTGGGTTAATTAATAAGGCAGTGTCTACACGTAAATCTCAGCACTATTTGTCCGGCGACCAAGTCACATGACCGCCGTTACAAAGTGGCGAGAGATATTTGTCCATTAGACTTGTCACGTGACCCGAATGATTCAAAACTATTGTTAATCTTAAAACCTATTTCTCTACCAAGTAATGTACTGAGTATCTTGCAAACAAATAATAGAAAAAAACACTTGGGTATATTACCAAAACAAAGTGCGGGTTAAGTAATGATGCATTCTAGAAGGAAGCAATGCTGAGAGGGATAGAATTATGGTTTATAAAAATTACAAATGCTAAAAAAATCATAGTGAGGATGATAAATAATTAAGTTTAATGGCGGGGAGGGCCCTACATCTTAATATAGGGCGGATATAGTGGTGGCCTAGCCTACTTCTCATGCAATACTAAATATTAATCCAGAAATACATCTTTATTGACATAGGTCTATTGAAATCTACTGGTATTATTTTATTTGGTTCATATTTTAAATTTAGGCTTCAAGGTCTAAGGTAGAGCTTTACAAGATGTAATAACTAAGTTTAGGGACTTTTTTCTTTGACTTTGAAGAGTTGGAATCAAATAGACTAGTAATAGTAATAGTCAAACCATTACTACAATTACACTTTATGTATCTCAAAGCATTTGAATATATTAACATGTTCAGCATTTATTTATTATCGAGGGATCGGAATATCAATGCAATGCACCTATTTTGCCGGCGACCACTTGTCACATGACCTGCCGGAATAATAATGCCTACCCGTCGTCCGTCGGTCACGTGACATGCCAGCCGGGCGTATATCTCCCGCACTATTTGTCCGGCGCACCGGATGTGTAGACGCTTCAAATTAATAATTCATTAAATAAATGGGAAATGTAACTAATAATAAATCATTTTATATAAATAAATAATGTCTTATAACATAAATAATTATTATTGGCTCATGAAGTATCAGTGGTTTTAATTTTTGGCTGACATGGGATTGATAAGCACTTGTCTTTGCCTTATATAGGCTTAGTGTCCACAGCTGTAGGCCTACTATAGACATAACTTAGGGTTTAGGCCTAGACCAACCCAACTTATTTGTAGAGCCTATTATAATGAATTATTAAAATTATATATGTAATATTTAAAGCTATGCAATTATATTTTAATGAATACTGTGATTCTTAAGGTTTAAACTAAGTATAAAATTTTAAAATGTTCACTTACCTTTGGTATTGAAATATCCTATAATCACATACCATAATATTCCACAAGAGAATTTTTATATAATCCTCAGTTTCTAAAAAAAAAAAAAAAATTCTTTCTGCCACAAATATCCAAGAATTCATGAACATATTACTAAAGAAGAGTCATAAAAGCTTATACTTACCTCAAGCAAATGACTACAACTTATTTTAATTTCTATCATCCACCAAAGTTGATTCTGTCAATACATGTTGATTTATGAAACAAGGTTACTAACTTAAAATAATGACATGCTTTTTTTTTTTTTGGTCATATTCAGACATTCATGTGATATGGGACAAAATACATATATATAAAATGGTAAAATAAAAAGTGTAGTTACCAATTTTAACTAAATGAAACAAATAATCCCTTTATTATTTGTTTATACTTTTAAATGTTAAAAAATTCCACAGAAAATTTGAAATTAAAATATAAAGAATATTATTATGATTTTGGGGGAATTAAAAAAAAAATATTTAAACAAAATTAATGAATTAATTAATTACAAATTAGTGATAAGTCAGCATATTTACACATTTATAAATAGGAAAATAATAAAGTTTTTTTTTTTTTTAAATTTATGTGGCATATTAACTAAAACTAACTTATATTTTGTGGCTTTATTTACAAGTACTCTTATTTAACTATGTCCCTGTAAGTATTATATTTTTGTCCCATTTTATAATAAAGTTATAAGAGTTTTAAAAAAAAAAAGCAAATGAGGGTCAGAAATTGTGAAGGAAAATCCCATAGTGAAAAAGTGGTTTTGAGGTCCCTACTAAAAAATTCATAACTTTCTATTCTCCATGGTTTATACAGCTGTAGTATTTTTTATATTTTAAAAAAGTTTTGAAATTTTCATGAAAGTACCTATAAAAAAAAAGGTGTGCTTAAGCTTAGGTATATGTGATAAATGTGTAAAGATCATGGGTTTTGGGGTCTTAGCACAGTGTTGTCTCATCCTAAGCAGAGTGACGTCACTCAGGGGAATTCCAACACTGGACTTGGGGTGACAGGACCAACAGAACTTTCCGGTTCTTCACTGAGCGTTATTTGCGTTTAAAACATGATCGATGTCGATTCAGTTACGGTTAAAATGAAATTTTCCGTTGTTTTTATTAACATTCAACTTACAAGTTTAAAAAGAAATAAAAAGACTAAATCATCCTTGCTGATACCCCAAGTTGAACGCCGGAAAAAGGACGCGAGCATAGTTAAAAGTGCTTTTTTATTGTTTGAAAGCAAAATACCCGTATGCCACTCATTTATGTTATTATAATAGTAATAATAGGTACTTTCGCAGAAATTTGAAATATTTTTCTATTGCCATAAAAGATACATTATTTTAAAGGTCTACCTTTAAGCTTTGCAAAAACACCAATTTCATCTTTCTATGTTATTATAGAGAAATAAAAGTTATATTTTTTGGTGAAATTTGTATACCCCCTAAATGATTAACTACCAGATTGAAAAACGGGCTGTGCCCAATTCAATTTAGGTCACATTTTGCCATTTTCAAATGTATGTATAAATTCAGCTGAAGTTTTCTTAATTATAAACAGATTCGTATGAGTTATATATCAATGTGTAGGTAAATGAATTGTCTATAATATAGATCTACAACTTTTTAGTAGGAAATTATTAATTTTTAAAATAGAAATTACAATAGAATAATAATTTTAAAAATTATAGAAACCTGCCAACTTACCCTTAAATATTGAATTTCCAAAACATTTAAAGTTAAATCTTTCATTTGATGGTTTCTATATAGTATGACCAATTTATTAAAAGAAAAATTCACACAAGTACACAGACATTGAATAATATTTACATATCCAATTACTTATATAACACATTGATTCCACTTAAGAAAATTTTCAAAAGTTTAGAAAAAATTCACATTTGAAATTTTTCAAAAACATTATTTATTACCCTCCAAATTATTTACAGCATATTTTCAGTGTCTTATGAGTTGAACACACTACACAGTCTTTATCAGCAGAGTAATCCATAATTTGTTTAGCACACTCATCTTTTAACTTTTTTGCCTTTTTTTAAATTTCTACCAACTTTATTGATGGTAGTGGCCATTGCCTTTGGGAGAATGATTGATGCAGCCTTCTCCGTCAGCTGATGAATCAAATTACCTTTGAATATTTTCAATGGTACAGACTTCTCCGTTAGCTGATGAATCAAATTACCTTTGAATATTTTCAATGGTACAGACTTCTCTTGATTGATGCAGCCTTCTCCGTCAGCTGATGAATCAAATTACCTTTGAATATTTTCAATGGTACAGACTTCTCCGTTAGCTGATGAATCAAATTACCTTTGAATATTTTCAATGGTACAGACTTCTCCATCAGCTGATGAATCGAATTACCTTTGAATATTTTCAATGGTACAGACTTCTCCGTCAGCTGATGAATCAAATTACCTTTGAATATTTTCAATGGTACAGACTTCTCCGTCAGCTGATGAATCAAATTACCTTTGAATATTTTCAATGGTACAGACTTCTCCGTCATGTGATGAATCGAATTACCTTCAAACATTTTCAATGGTACAGACTTCTCCGTCAGCTGATGAATCAAATTACCTTTGAATATTTTCAATGGTACAGACTTCTCCGCAGCTTGACAGAGGGTGTTAAGGATGTGTGCATTTACTTGAGCAATTTCAAGGATCCAACAAAAGATTTTCTTCTACTACTTCCTGTCTTCCTTTGAAAGTTGTCATAATAGGATACCATCTGATCACTATGGCCACATCCATTCATGCACAGCTTATAGTGTTGCACTAATTTTGGCTTTTCAAAAATTTTACCTCATCTAGTGGCCACCTGGTCCATTTGTACTAAAGTGTTGGTAGATACAACAATACATGGCTTTTTAGTTTTCTTATCTCGCCAAGCAACACATATCTGTGACCCATGTCTATTGGTGTACCACGTTGCTTCTCTGCTCCGTGCGGAAGAGAAATGGTCTTTAGTTAAAGCGGAAAATCTTTTATATTTATGTTGACTGTGCCAGTTTAATTAATTCCCCTACTCAAAACATGAGTAATTACAGTGTCAACAGTGTAGTATCAGCCGAAACATGGTAGCCTTTTCCAATTCCTTGCAGCAGGTAATCAAACACGTTTACCGCCTGACATGCATGGTCATTGCCAAGGACAGATGAAGTATGTCAATACAGAGAAGACATACCCTGTATTGAATCACACACACCAAGTATCTTGATGTGATGCTTGCTTGGCGGCATTATACTCTTTGTGCTTCAAGCATCTGCTATATCTTATCATTTAATCAATGGCTAGATCCTCGAATGGATAAAAATGCACCCTGAAACTTTGAAATTAGGGAATTCAAGAATGGCTCTACTTTATCCTTGCCAACAGATTCAGCATCTCCGGCATGCATCATGGTATGATAAATGATTTCCAATCTGCTCCTGGGACACATTTGACTGTACCACGTGGCTTAGTTGTGTGGTGCGTGTGAGCCCAATAAATCGCGCACCGATGTTTTTTTTTTTTATCCAAACCCATTTCGGTAGTCACTGATAAAAATTTTAAAAGCTCATATTCATTAATGGGTATCCAATTTGCAAGTGTACTATTTTCATTTTGCAAACAAACCTGGTTTTATTTCTTTTCTTACCTTCTGCATAATCATTGTCACCAATAAGTCCAACAGATCTGGGCTTATCAAGGTAATCCAACAATCCAGTTCAGATGAAGGTGCATTTAGTGTTGCATGTAACCCTGGCACCCGAGTTGGAATAAAGGGAATGCTCCCTTTTCTTTGCACCCTCAGTTACTTCTCTGAACAGATTTACATTATTACCTGCACCTTTTGTCAACCTAGTTGTTGTCTTAGCATTTTTAGGGATTTTAAATGGTCCAGGATGTGCATGCATCAAAATTACTGCTAGAGCTAGAATTATTGTCAACATCATTTTCAGTGTCCTCGTCACCATTAGACGTTTCTACCATCTGTTGAAATAGTTTTCTGGCCTATAGTGTTCAGCAGTTAGACGATGTATACAAGCGCCTTTATTAACCCTGTTGCTTGTTGCCATGGTAAACAAATTTTACAGATTTGTAACTAGCTCGGAAATTAAATCAAAATTAATGAACAGCTTGTTCTGCCAAAAGTATGCATTTAAAAAAGAAACATTCTGTCAGTGCATTAAAATCTCGAACCACAATGACATGGGAACATAATACTATAAATATTTGATTAGTTTCACTACGACTCAAACATTGCCGTTGCCAGCAGGTCGTGTCATAACGAAAGAGATCATGAGCCGCTCCTAACTTAAAGAGGTTGAATTTTACCAATTCCAATAGTGGGTGAACTTTTACAATACAATAGATTAATTAGATGAAGCTATTCTACTTTCCCTTTGAGTAGCTAGAATCTTTTGTCCCAACACCCATGGCTGGTGTCAAATCAATGATTACACCATGTACGTGATTTAATTTTTTTTACTTATTATAATGGTAACTTCAGGTTAAAATTGTCCATAGCATATTGTCTTCATATAAATGCAAGCTTGTGCCATAATAGAGTTCTGTCTTTCTACTAATTCATGTGTTATTTTACTTCCAGGTTGAACGTGTTTTCAAGGAGATGACTTGAAGACCCCCATAACTGCAAAACTTCACTGCTGCTCTTATGATGAACTTGCAGGAGGAGTCAGGACAATGTCTCAGGAGGAGTCAGGACAATGTCTCAGGAGGAGTCAGGACAATGTCTGGTCAACATTTTACATCAGGTAAATTTCTTTTTATCCTATTTACTTTTCATTAACTGTGTGATTGTTTGTTGTTTTTTTTTTTGGTAACATTCTAACTTGATGCTTGATTAATGACACTGGTGATTAATCTTGAGGTAACTAACCATTTATTGGACATTTATGCCCGGTCGATCACAAGCCAACCCTCTTAGTGTTGGCTGGGAAAACTTTGAAAAATGCGTAAATATCTCATTAGCCGACCCATCAATAATATTCCAGTAGACGCAATAGGGAATAAAAAAATATTTTTAAAAAATGCAAAGCGTTCAAAACTTATTATGTGCAAGTAAAAAGACTTTAAAAACTAAACCTACAGTATGATTTATAACACAGATACCGGTGCTCATTTTGCAGGTCTGCCGATTATATGTGATAACTGTCCTGAACATTTCCAAAAATAGAACCTTGGTAATTTGCACAAACAATTTCATTCTTCTATGCAGGTAATTTGACTTTAGCCACAGCCGATCACATCAGTTGCAAAATGAGGACAAAATAAGTAGACTAACCCAATTCTGCATAGGACTTAATGTTGACTTTAGTAGAAAGAAAATATAGAAAAGCTACAATTAACTCTGCATCTGGAGATGTCCCATCCATCCCCTGCACTTAAGGCACAATAACATTTAGTGACAGAATCAGTGTCCTTGGAGATAACCTCCTATGTCCCACTCCGAGCACCCCACTTATTCTTTTGAAATATATGTTTTTTTTAAGTAGGCTTATGAATGAGTGTCTACTGTAAATACTGACATTTGATTTCTAGCCATGTCTAGACTTAACCCTTACGGTACTGAACTACTTTTGCTTTTATTGTCTCAGTACCGGCCATTAATTGGCTAATTATTCCCTGTGGCCCAGACATTATTTTGGAACGAGTCAAAATTTGATGGGACTGTTAATTTATTTTGTTCAAATTAAAATTCGACTATTCCCCTAACGTATAAACATTCTGCCCGAGACTGTGATGAAAGGTTATATCCTCATTTCTGTGTTTATATTAGATACCCCTCTAAGTCATCATGAACAATAGTCAATACAGCTGGTAGCGCCATGGAAACAACAAATACAGATCCGCATAAAAAACTCAGTAGTTGGTCGATTTTCATAATTTAAAAGGCAAATTAAAATTTGACTATTCCCCTAACGAATAAACATTCTGCCCAAGACTGGGGTGAAAGGTTATATCCTCATTTCTATGTTTTTATTAGATAACCCCTCTATGTGCTTGGGTCACAGGGAAAAATTAGGTCACTGCAAAAAGACGCGCCGGGTACTGTAATGGTTAATTATGTGTTGATCATTCTCAAACAACATCCATGAATTCAAATTAAATAATCATAATAATAAGTGTGTAGCTAAATAAATGAGAGATGCTGATCATCATCATCAACGCACTACAGCCCATGTAGGGACCCGGTCTGCTCCACCACATCCACTATCCATTCAGACATAAATAGCATTACAGCCCATATAAGGCCCTGGCTTGCTCCACCATGTCCATCTATTCAGACATCAGTGGCGCTAAAGCCCATATATGGCCCTGGCCTGCTCCACCACATCTGTCCATTCAGACATCATCAGTGGCATTACAGCCCACATGGAGCCTTGGCCTGCTCCACCACATCCTTTCTTTTAATCTAATCCATCCCTTTTGGCCTCCATGCACAGACCTTCAGGTGATTAAGTACCACTCTACATCATCAATCTACCTCGGTCTACAGATGAGCCATCAGCCCCTAGGCTTCTATCTATCTCAGTCTCGGTCTACAGATGAGCCATCAGACCCTAGGCTTCTGCCTGTAGATCACTTTTGCTGCTCTCCAATGTAATATCCTCAGAGTGTACTGTCCAGCACAGCCTGCCCCTTTTAATTGCAGCGACTATGGTTGGGTCTTGGAGCAACTGATACATCCCCATCCATCATTATCTAACACTGGACTGTATATTTTTTGTATTGAACAGGTTCTTGGCTTTTGTCTGACTTGTGCATTACCACTGGTCTTATAATAATAAAAGTGGTGCATAGGGCTGTCTTAGTTTTCCTTGAGAGATTTCTGCTTCCTTGTAGTATTAGGTTGTGTAGGCCGAAATAAGCACAGTTGCCTACTGTTATCCTTTCTTTCACCTTTGTCATTATTTCATTGTGCTCATTAACAGTGGCTCATAGATATTTGCAAGTAGCCACTTGCTCTTAAAGGTGTAGTAGTAGCTTATAAATATTTGAAAGTAGCCACTCTCTTAAAGGTGTGTTAGCTCCTAGATATTTAAAAGTAGCTATTCTCTTAGAGGTGTGGTAGTAGCTCCTAGATATTTGATACATGATAGTGAGTCTCCTTGTCTGAGAACTTGATTTATTGGAAAGTGCCTTAAGTGCTTTTCCTGTTCTTGGATATTCTTTTTTGGAGTTAGCCGTCGTCATGTAGAAGCCGTGTAAGTTTATTAGGGACCCCCAAGTTCTTGTAGTGCATCATACTATGATGCACTACAGAATCCTACAGATATTTCCTGTCTAAGCTGTTTTGTAGTCCACTTATTGTTGGTGTATGAGGATGTTGTATTCTTAGCATTTCTTCTGGAGATATCTAATAGTAAAGATCTGTGGTTTACCTATTCTGTGGGAATCTACATTGATGGTCACTTAGAATATGTTCAGTATATCTTTCCAGTTTTCTTGCTATTAATTTGTTGATGATTTTGTAGGTTAAATTAAGTAGGAAGATTACTCTATAATTTGAGCATTCCATTTTTAGATCCTCTCTTGTGAATTGAGCACAGTACTCCTTTTATTTGGCATTTCTTCTTCCTGTCAAGTTCTGGATATGAAGTCATGTTTTTGTATGTGCAGTTTGTTTCCACCTAGTTTTATCAGTTCTACAGTCTTAATCAATTCTTTATGAGCTGTAATCATTCTTCAACAGGAATGAATGGTCAAGAGAAATCACAAGATGAATGGTCAAGAGAAATCACAAGATGAATGGTCAAGAGAAACCACACATCAACAGGACATGTTCCAATGATCTTCCATGTCATAGAAGTCATTCCATTAAATTAAATGTGAACTTTGGACAAGATAAGGTATGTGAACTTTTACTATGAAATGAATGAGTGTGATATGTTTGTTAGGCCACCGGGGTATAGCATTGTTCTCAGTGTATAATAAATACTAAAAGTTATAGAGCAAAATAGCTTATAAAACACCTTTAGTATAAAGATCTGCCCCTAACCTACTTTATTGAAAATTTGCTATCTTGGCTAGGCAATGGGACATAACATCATTTAAAACTTATGTTTTATTTTGAACAAAAGAAATTAAATATTAAACAAGCAATAGTCATTGTAATTTAAAATTTTATTAAATATAATAAAACAAGCAATAGTCAATGTTATTTTAAAGTGTATTAGATATAATAAAACGAACAAAAAGTCATTGTTATTTAAAATATAACATAATATGAGAATGAGCAAGGGCATCCTTATAAGGCCAAAGAGATGAATTAATTTAAATACGTTAGCATTCTTAATAGTAATGATAGTGATTTTCTATTATTTTACGGAAATCGAATAAATTTAAACATGTCTGCTTTTATTTTAGTTAATGTTTAATTATTATTATTATAAATTACAAATACATTTAAAATAACAATTAAGCATTTTATCTGAATTAAGTAGTTATGACATTTTTTAATATCAAGTTATATATATATGAGGATGAACTAGGCCATAACGCCAAAGAAATGAAGCGATTTAAATACGTTAGGATTCTTAAAAATAATGATAGTGGTTTTCTATTATGTTACGGAAATGGATTAGATCTAAATGTAAATGGTCAAAAAATAAAAGGTATCCGCTTTTATTTGAGTAAATATTGAAGTATTATTGCTATAAATTACAAGTGCTTTTAAAATAAAAATAAAGGAACTAATTTAAGCATTTTATCTGAGTTTGAAAGTTATGAGAAAAAATTTAATTAAAAAATTATGATCCAAGAATTACAATATAATCACATTTATCAGGAAAATCCAAACATCTGTTGTTTTAGTTTTAATTTGTTTTTTTTTTTTTAGTAAAATTAAAACTAATTTCTTCTAAATAAACAAGTAAATGACTTCATAGAGCAAGTTGCCTATTTTAGCCAAAATCTAGGTTTCTTTGATTTATAGCCGAGCGTGACAAAAGTAATAATGTATTTTGCCGTTCTTAAAAGCAAAATTAATAAATATAATTTTGTGCTTTTTAAATTGTTAACCAAACATAAAAATTTAGCTTTGTATTTTTAACAATTACATTTAATAAGATTTTACTTTTTTTTTTCATTCCTAAAATCTACTTTTATTAAATTTATAACGTTATAAAAAAATTAACCTTTAAAAATACTTTTAATAACAATATGCATTTTAAGTTTTAAGTCAATCAGTGCAGCAAAACTCCACAGCCAAGTAGCATTCACTAATGCACTAATCACTCATCCAAAAATGTGTGTTAGCATATATAGGGGGCGAATTAGTTTTTGTATAAATCTCATAATTTGATTTTTGCCCCAAGCAGTATAAGATGCGCCTCAGAATAAAGGAATGAATTTTGATAAATAATTAATCTTTTTAGGTTCATACATATCGAGGTTATGAAATAGGATGTGTAAATTTTTACATGGATGACAATATCTTTAAACTCTATGATATTACAGTTGTGAAATAGAGATGTTCCATTCTCTTTTTACAATTCAACATATGTTTACCAATAAAGAAAATCAATGGCCTTAACACAGCATAAGATTTTCTTTTAAAATTGAAAATATAAAAAAAATATATATTTTTATTTTTACTTTGTGAAAAGTAAAGTGGAAATAAAGGGTAAAGCGGGCGTATAATTTGACGAAATTGATTATATTTCTTTTAAAAAGACACTCAAGGCTGTTATAGATGTGAAAAAGGGTTAAGAGATTTTTCTTTAGATAAAAGAATTCTTTGTTTTATGATTTTCTAATAATATAGTTGAAAAACAAGGCAAAAGTTTGGTTACATTTTTAATGAGGATATCAATATTAAATAATTACATTAATATAAAATATGTTTAAAATGGTATATAAAGTTTTTGTTGTAAATTTAAGATTAAGTTTTGCACAATTTTCGAGAAAAAAATATATTTCAGGGGCACATAAAGGGCTTGGGTAGGCCCAACATTTAACAATTTAAAAACACAAGATATCTAAAGTATTTCTCTAGCATAGAAATCAGCTGTCAATTGACCCCTTTAGTGACATTAATGATTTAATTAGTGGTCATTTAGATTTGGTAATTTAAGGTCATGTTTAGAGAAGGAAAAAAGATGTATTTTAGGGGTGCGAAAAGGGGTATGGTAGGCGTATAATATATAGCAGAAAAATACTCCTCAAAACTTATTGACGTTAGAAATTCTCAAAACGTATTGATGTTAGAAATGTAAATATCATTACATAGATACTTTTTTTTTAAAGCAAGAAATTATTGCAAAGTGCCTACCATTATTTTTAAAGCAAGAAATTATCCCGATAATATTGGATGATATATTGATTAACTGATTGAATACTTTTATAGGCACTCTGATATATTCTAGTTAAATATAAAAATAAAATTGAATTAAACTGTATAGTAATAACAATCGTGATAAAAAGTAAAGTTTATCTAAAAAGAATAACCTTTTAATTATATCTGAACTATCAATGCATGTATTTTCCAAAATTCACATACTGTCACTATGGTCACCGTAGCCTGCTAGTATTATTACCTTACAATGCAACAGTCTTGATTTTTATGGTCTTAGCTTATTTCCATGCTTGGATTCCCAACTGCTGTGGATCTGTTTCTACATGGTCTATCCAAGTCTAGGTCTGCCTTTGAGCTGCTCTCATCTCGGTGTTCCGCCCAATGCAACCTGCCCTTTTTTTAATGTGTTCTTCTAGCATGGTATCCGTATTGATTCTTTATTGGCCTCTATATATTTTTTGGAGAATTTGTCTCTACCATGTGTCCAATAAATTTTCTGCTGCTTTTGTTTGGGTCCTGTTTCCACTGATGTATATTACTATTGGTCTTATTACAGTTGTATGAATAGTTTTCTTTGTTTGTCTCGTGATGTTTTTACACCACTGAACTAGGCTCTGATGTTTGCTAATATTATTTCCGTGACTAAGTTATTACCTACTACAAGGCTGTAGGTTCTGATTTTGGTCTTCATCTATCTGCCATCTGGGGAGCCTCCAAAGGGCAGATGAGTAACTCCCCACCAGATTTTAAAAGTTTAGTTACCACCATAAACGCTCCATATAATGGAAGAAATATTTGCTAAACATATGGACGTACAAGTAAATGTTCATTCAACGATATATATAGGCCGAATATGGCTATGTATCAAAATGTTCTTGGCCCACTCAGCATTTTTGTCACTCGTATCAGTATCACCACAGTTAATTTAAATAGTATAATGATTTAGCGGACTTTGACATAGTTATGTTAAAATAAATTTTCCTTTCTTACATTCATATTGCATAGTTAATAACTTTATAGGAATAAGAGTAACTGATCGCATTATTTTTTGGAGAATTTGTCTCTACCATGTGTCCAATAAATTTTCTGCTGCTTTTGTTTGGGTCCTGTTTCCACTGATGTATATTACTATTGGTCTTATTACAGTTGTATGAATAGTTTTCTTTGTTTATCTCCTGATGTTTTTACACCACTGAACTAGGCTCTGATGTTTGCTAATATTATTTCCGTGAGTAAGTTATTACCTACTACAAGGCTGTAGGTTCTGATTTTGGTCTTCATCTATCTGCCATCTGGGGAGCCTCTAAAAGGCAGATGAGTAACTCCCCACCAGATTTTAAAAGTTTAGTTACCACCATAAACGCCCCATATAATGGAAGAAATATTTGCTAAACATATGGACGTACAAGTAATTGTTCATTCAACGATATATATAGGCCGAATATGGCTATGTATCAAAATGTTCTTGGCCCACTCAGCATTTTTGTCACTCGTATCAGTATCAACACAGTTAATTTAAATAGTATAATGATTTAGCGGACTTTGACATAGTTATGTTAAAATAAATTTTCCTTTCTTACATTCATATTGCATAGTTAATAACTTTATAGGAATAAGAGTAACTGATCGCATTGTACACGGACAAGTCATTTTAGGGGAAACACTGAGATATACCAAGTATATTATTATGGTGAGTTTGATACATCTAT
>CAXITT010001328.1:36693-85003 GCA_964033795.1 Lymnaea stagnalis | reverse complement strand
TAAAATAAAGTATCTATGTAATGATGATGGTATTTCTAAAATCATTTTTTTTTTCATGTTTATTATCTATATAATTATATAATATTAGCCTATCCATTTTTGCAAGCCTGAATCACAATTTTTTCTCTAAACATATGTGTCCCTAAATTTCTTTTACATTAACAGAACTTGTTACATAAAAATTGATCCAACTTTTTGGCTTGCTTCTTTTGTGTATTATTATACAATCGTGAAAGACATAATTCTTTAATCTAGAGAAGAATCCCTTAACCCATCTTTGTTCATTTCTATGGAACTGTAAAGGATAAATAATTGAGATGTTTTTTGAGATATGGGTAAATGTACTCAGTTTGCCAATGCAATTGAATATTTTCTTTTTAATTACTATAATATCATTGGATTTAAAGATATTGACGATTGTCATCCACACCATATTACTTTTGCCAGATATGTTTATTGGAGAAATTTATCAAATTCATAGTATCAAAACGCCCTCACCTCACAGTTTTTAATAAAATGATCTACCCAACGTATGCAACCATGCAATTTATGCATGCCCCTGAACTTTTTACTTCATATGGTCTGTTCTTATTCGGAAGAGTGGTTGTTGGTTATGAAATTTCACTTTATAGAATCGATCTAAGCGTTTATTTTTTATTTATTTATAATCAAATTTAGGAATGAAAATGGTGTAAAACTAATTCAACGTTAAAAAGTGATCAATTATATTGATTCAATTTACTTTAAAAAAGGGGAGGAAATATTATTAGTTAAGTTACTCAGGGAAATTTAAAAGTTTGCGATTGTAAATTAAGATCTTAAGATCTAAAATTGAAATTTGATATTGTATGAAGACATTGGGATAATATAAATTTGCTATGTTAATAATGTAACATGATTAGTACATATGCTCTTCAAACTTTAAGTTGATATTAATGATATAGCCATTTGGGAAGTACGTTTGAATGTGTTGATAGCTATGAAGAGATTATATATGAATGTGTTGTTGCTATGTGTAGTATTATAAAGACTAAAAAAAGAATGATCTTGCCATTTTCCATGATTTTTGTTCCAACCAATGTATAGAACCAGTAGCGATCAAAACATAATCCTAACCTAGCAGGGTGACAAGGCAGGAGTTTTCTGTATAATATAAAAAAATAACAGCTATAGCTGTCGACATTTGCCAAATGAATCAGTTTTTTAAATTGCATTTAGCCTTCTTAATGGTCAATCAAATCATTTGATTCAGATAGAGGTGGGTGTACTGGTTCTATAAATGGAAGGAAATGAGTGAAACAAAGAATGGGGAAAAAGACGAAGGTGTCTGCAAGAAGCTTTCATGAGCGAACAAAGAGAATTGAATAATATTAGACTACAATTTTGCTGGCCTCTTGGAAACTTTAGTTCTCTTTAGTCATGAAGGATTCTTACTGCATACTTTTTTTCACTCACTTACAGTCTCTTTAACTTATTAAATGAATGAAATAGCAAGTCGAGGTATGTGGAAGCTTGAATTAGAGAAAAGGACAAAAAGATAAGGACGTTTCGGCATTAAGCTAAAGAAGGCTTAATGCCGAAACGACATTATCTTTTTGTCCTGTTCTGTAATTCAAGCTTCCACATACCTAGATTTGCTATTTCATTCATTTAATAGGATTGAATGCAGTCCTTTAATTAATATTTTGCACTTATTACCATGATTCAATATTTAACCATTTGATGCAGTAATAGAATATTTCTGTAGGTAGATTAATATATCAAATCACATAATTATTTTCAGATGGAGCTCAAATCAAGGCAAAGACTATGGAGGGAAATACAAGACCAAGAATTGAGGGAAGACTTATTATCACATAAATAAAAAAATAATTATGCATTTTGAATAAAAGAAAGAAAAAATAAAGTTGAAAGTTTTTGTTTTTATTAATTTATTTAAAAAGTAAAAAAAGAATAAACAAAAACATGAATGCTCTTTATTTTAAGGGGAGAAAAACAAAAATTCTCCCCGCGAGACTATCTCCAAAGAGATGAAAACATGAATACTCCTGGTGATATAAAGTGCGGAGTTATCTCTACAAAAGAAACGACAAATTAAATTGATGTTGGGTAACTTAAGGACTTGGTGAAATCCAAATTACCTATTTAAAAAATGACTTATTCCACCAAGCCCTCCAATTACCCTTACAGCAAAAGTATGAAATCCAGGCATTCTTGTGCACTGCCATTTAAATGTTAATTTACTTAACAGGCAGTCAAGCCTGGAATAATATCTTAGAATTGTTCAAACAGTCTGACTAGAATGCCTGGATTTCATACTTTTCTTGTAACATACAAGATCAATCCATTATCTCTTTAACATTTGCTAAAAACCACCACCACCATCAATGTTTATGTCAAGAACAAGATCTTGACATGAAATACAATGAATATGATGGTGTTCAGTTTTTGTAAAAAAGACATTGGTATGTCTTTCACAGGGGTCTTTGACATAGTAAATCTGCAGTGCCCCCGTTTTTATTTCATTGCTGGTTGCCAAATAATTCAAACTCTTTTGTGCGCAATTTGAGTCTTATCATTTGATGACCAGCAATATATACAATATCACACATCCTTAACTGATACCGGCCAGACAAGGGTACATGTACAAAGTCTTAAGGTACGTTCGCACTGCCTATCTTTTTACTTGGATTCTTAGCTGCTACACAAGCATTGAACTTATTTGTTGAGCATTGAACAAACTATGATGGGATTGTTTCTGTAACTTGCCAGCAGATACTACTGTGACACTTTAAAACCCAGTTAAAATGAAATGGCCCCATTTCTATGGATGTGAGTAGCTCATATAGCGAGCAGCTTGCAGAACGTTGAGAATCCATTTAACGAATCCGCTGTGCGAACGTGTGTTTACAACTACCCCATCTAATACCGGGTACATTTGATGACCAACATTGTATACCATCTTATAATGAGTACATTTGATGACCAACAATAATACTAGACAACAAGGGTAGATCTACAAAGTCTTAAGCCTACAAAATCGAATACATGAAAAGTCAGATTCACTATCATGGGTGTAGTAGCTCAGTGGTACCCAATCATGGATGTAGTAGCTCAGTGGTACACAATCATGGATGTAGTAGCTCAGTGGTACACAATCATGGATGTAGTAGCTCAGAGGTACACAATCATGGATGTAATAGCTCAGTGGTACACAATCATAGATGCAGTAGCTCAGAGGTACACAATCATGGATGTTGTAGCTCAGTGATATACAATGATGGATGTAGTAGCTCAGTGGTACACAATCATGGATGTAGTAGCTCAGTGGTACACAATCATGGATGTAATAGCTCAGTGGTACACAATCATGGATGTAGTAACTCAGTGGTACACAATCATGGATGTAGTAGCTCAGTGGTACACAATCATGGGTGTATCTCAGATGTACACTATCATGGATGTAGTAGCTCAGTGGTACCCAATCATGGGTGTATCTCAGATGTACACTATCATGGGTGTAGAAGCTCAGTGGTACACAATCATGGATGTAGTAGCTCAGTGGTACCCAATCATGGATGTAGTAGCTCAGTGGTACACAATCATGGATGTAGTAGCTCAGTGGTACACAATCATGGATGTAGTAGCTCAGTGGTACACAATCATGGATGTAGTAGCTCAGTGGTACACAATCATGGATGTAGTAGCTCAGAGGTACACAATCATGGATGTAATAGCTCAGTGGTACACAATCATAGATGCCGTAGCTCAGAGGTACGCAATGATGGATGTTGTAGCTCAGTGGTACACAATCATGGATGTAGTATCTCACTGATACACAATTATGAACGTATCTCATTTGTACCCAATCATGTATGTTGCTTAATTGTACACAATCATGGATATAGTACCGGTATCTCAGTGGTACTCAATCATGGATGCATCTCAGTTCTGATGATCAAATTAAAATTGAGAATATTATTACTATGATGGCATTGTCTCTATCTTAATTTCTCACTTTTTCAAACCTAAGTGTCAAGGGTATGAGAATCACTGTTGGTATGTTTGCCGTCACATTAAATGTTTGGTATGGAAAAGATGTTTGGTATAGAAAAGATGCTTAGTGTAGAGGGTATATGTGTGGCTATATATATTCTGTTGATATTTTTGTTACATATTTTGGGTAAGGGGAAGTGACTCTTACAGTGGATGTGATGCTGTCGATGATGGCTGTGCTGGTGTTGGATTTTCGGGATGTATTATATTTGAATAAAGAGACGTTTGGTTTAAGAAGAATTGGTTAGTTTTCAGTAAATGAATAACCCTAGTCCAGTGGTTCTTAACCTGGGTTGGATCGAACCCCAGGGGTTCGGTGAGTCAATCTCTGGGGTTCGGAGGAGGTCCAAAAAAAAATCAGGAAAAAACATCATATTTAATTTTTCCTATTAAGAAGGGTTCGGTGAATGTGCATATGAAACTGGCGGGGTTCGGTACCTCAAAAAAGGTTAAGAACCACTGCCCTAGACAAAGGAAGCTAATGAACTGGTAATTCCCGGTTTGTAACACTAAGTAACATTTGTAAACAATTAAAAAACTCACTGACTAAATCTCTGGAAATAAATTTACTAAAAAGATATTCAGTACCTGGGTCAAGTGAACCATGACGGCAACGAGAAATTGTTTTCAATCAGATCACATCTTGGAGAAGATCATCAAATGTGTTTTTAGAAACAATCTGTAAATAGAGAAATTATAACTTGTTTGTCTAGTTCAGAAATTTCCGAAGTGGTCTATATCGACCCCCCAGGGGTTGACGACAACTTGCAAGAGGTCCATGTCAGCGGTAAAAAATGGGGGTCAACGATAGTGGATCTCATGTAAACAGGTCATGACTTCTATTTTGCCATAATACACAGATAGTACCTATTTACTTACATAATATTACCTTATAATATAAAGACACATATCTTCCTACATAAATTATAAAAATGTTCTTACATAAATTATAAATTACGTGTGAAGTAAAAATTTTAAAAACAAATGTTCATGAAACGTGAAGAAGAATCATATTCAAATTTAAGTTATTATGAGGTATATTTTCTGATATATGAAACTGTTTAAGAATTATTATAAACAAGCAGTTTCCGCAGCTCCCGCCGCGTACGTTTTTATTTTCTCTGCGTGTAAGGTTTTATTTTGTAAACTAAAGTATCCTTCCGCAGTAAATTGTAGCCTGTGTCAACTCTTTAGCTAGCTAGACCTCCACCTTTATCTGAGCACAAGACCAGTGGCAATGTATTAAGTAAATAATTATTAATTAATCATTTAAATTTAATGTCAAAAAACATTAATATAATTAATGATTAGTAGCCCTTATAACTAGAAAGAACTTGATGGTAATAAGTGACAATAGACTGCATTATCAGTAAATAGCTGTGTTAAAAAATTTAAGTAATTATCTTAGTCATTAGCAGTAAAAGTAGTTAGTAGCCTATCAGCAATGTTCCCTCTAAGGTTTGCTGGTTCGTGTGCAAAATCATACAGTTGTGTGCAAAGTTTTACAGCATCAATTGTTTTTGTGTGCAAACATTTGCAGCCCACAAACACACACTTACATGGAACTTTGCTGTGCGGATACTCAAAACAGTTGTGCAGCGTCTGTGAGTCAGCTAAGCGGCCGTGCAGCCGCGGAGCTTAAAGGGAACATTGCATATCAGTATCAGGCGTATGCCTACTACTACTTGCCTTGTACTTGTAATAATTATCATTGCCAGTGGCTTAGTATTTTTATTGTTTATCAGTGTACCAAGATTTTGTAAGTCTTAGTCTTATCAAACTAAACATAAATTACTTGCAGTTTAAGCTTTGATCTTGAAAATTCTAAACATGGTGAAATATCATTTCAGCGAATGCAAATATTATTAGATTGTAGAAAAGTTAAATAGCTAATTTTAATCAATTCTTATGCCTATCCATACTTTGATGTTACNGCTTAAAGGGAACATTGCATATCAGTATCAGGCGTATGCCTACTACTACTTGCCTTGTACTTGTAATAATTATCATTGCCAGTGGCTTAGTATTTTTATTGTTTATCAGTGTACCAAGATTTTGTAAGTCTTAGTCTTATCAAACTAAACATAAATTACTTGCAGTTTAAGCTTTGATCTTGAAAATTCTAAACATGGTGAAATATCATTTCAGCGAATGCAAATATTATTAGATTGTAGAAAAGTTAAATAGCTAATTTTAATCAATTCTTATGCCTATCCATACTTTGATGTTACACAGTACGGGCCAATTTTAATTTTATACCACTGAAGTCTTGGTTAGATTTCTTATAATGGGCCACATTTTGCAAGTCATCATGTTAACACCAAGAAACATGGATCATAATGGCAATGACAGTCATCACATAAACACTATAGTGTACTGCAACTGGGGTTATTATTTCCCTTGTCACTCAGAGTTATCGTTCTTTACAGGGAATACAAAGAATTATCAAGTTTGCTTTTGAACATGGGGAAAACACAACTCTACGAGCATTTGAGACCTGGCAAGTGGAATACATAATACAATTCCTTTACTTTTAGCTGGACACTATCTGTTACTGGTACTGTGTACAATTTTGTTATACCGGTAATAACTTTAAGGTTTAAACATGAAGTATTTAAATGTACCAATATGGCAGCTGCAGCAGCTTTTCAATTTTTTTCTTACAATGTGTGGAGGGAAATAATAATTAATAAAATGTCTTTAATTTCAGTGGGACAGCATGTGTTACTATATACACTATATTTATTACAATAGCTTTATTAGTTTAAAAATGAAGTATTTCATTGTACCAATATGGCAGCAGCACTAGCTTTTCATCAGTTTTTTTTTTTATTTTGAGGTTAATTATCTTAATGATAATTAATAATTAATGAGATGTCTTTAATTTTAAAGAGACACTATCTGTTACTTTGGAAAATTTTATCGCTACAGCTTTATTAGTTTTAAAATGCAGTATTTAAATTACAAATAGGTCGGCCACATTTGCTTTTGGTGAATTTTTTAATAATGAGGGTAATTATTTTAATTAATTGAAGAAAATATAAAAAATTAATTCTCAATTAAGGTGTTTTATTTTTTTTTTAACTGTCTTGTTAGGGTCTCCACATAATGTGATGGCTACATCTTTGTAAACAAAAAAGTTAAAAGCTAAATTTTAAAGAAAGATAATGGTTTTAGGCCTAAAAATGGCTTACTGGCCGATTAAAAAAATCCAAACTTTTCTTCTAGAAGTGGTAGAAAGTGGTAATCTTGGTGTAATTATAAAGCTAAATGCCAGCACTTTCCAACAGTGTGCTTTTTGTGCAAGATAGATGTACTTGAAATTTTGAGTTTGAGTAGTTGTAACGGTAGAAAATTAGAATTTAAAAGCATATTGATATTTTTGCAATAATTATGGAAGTAAAATATTAGAATCAACTATTCAATTGTAGATTAAGTTTCTTTATTGCTTTGATTCTGGCAAAATATAATACAATGTGATTACATTTATTATTAAATTATCAATTTCGAGTCATCTCGATGCACTTCTTTCATACAGTTTAATCAAATTAATTCTTTGATTCGGTCTTCAAACTCGAGTTTTATAACTTATGCAATATCAATGTTGAGTGTCATTTCAACACACAAAAATTATCCCCTAGACAATAGCGTTTCTTTACTCCACACATGACCAGCAAGACACATTTAGATTACTAAAAAAGAGGAAACCCAAGTGACTGACACTACTTTTAGTTTAAAAAAGGCTGACAGCATCTATCATAACATCTGCTTGTACCTGTCGAGATACCGTTTCTGTTTCTAGGGCCAAAAAAATAATAAAGAAGGGCAAAACCACTGCTTATATAACTTATAAAGATGGTTGCAGTGCCGTATAAGAACACTGCTCATTTTGGCATTGACAGTCATTATGATAACACTATAGGAACATTGCTGATTTTGGTAAAAAAACAGAATGATTAACATTGGTTACTGGAGGAAATGTTACAATAAAATGGAGAAATAAACTACAGTTTTTACATGTCAAGAAATTTGGTCACATCGGTGGTCAAATGTTATGTACAGGGAGTTGGTGATGATGGTAGTCGAATTTTCACAAATGAAACATTATCTATGGTCTAATTTTAAAAGTGTCTTAACACAATAAAAGATAAAGACTTACCTGTTCAGGAATGTTTCTGTAAAAGATAAAAGAAATTTTGGTGGTATCAAATCATCAGTTGTATCCAATCGTGGATGTATCTCAGTTATAACCAATGGATGTATCTCAGTTGTACCCAATGGATGTACCTCAGTTGTACCCAATGGATGTATCTCAGTTGTACCCAATGGATGTATCTCTGTTGTAGACAGTCATGGATGTTGTATCCAAGTGATAGACAATCATGGATGTAGTACCGGTATCTCAGTGGCACCCAAACATGGATGTATCTCAGTTCTGATGATCAAATCAAAATTGAGATTATTATGAAAAATATTTCACTATAGTAAAATATGTTATAATAGTAAAGGTTACAGTATATTTTGATGACATTGTCTTTATCTTAATTTCTCAATCTTTCAAACCTAAATATCATTTGTAAGCCATTAAAAAAAAACTCACTAGCTTAATCTCGTGTTAAATAAAACAAAATAAAGACTGAAAATAAATCTTCTTAAAAGATGTTCAGTACCTGGGTCAAGTGAACCATGAAGGCAAGAGAAATTGTTTTTTAATCAGATCACATCTTGGAGGAAATCATCAAATGTGTTTATAGAAACAACCTGTAAATCAGAAATTATATACTTGTTTGTCTAGTTTAATTACGTTCTGTAGTTTTGAAAGGGGGAAGATTTCTCTATAGGCTAAGTAGACGTAAGCCCGGGGACCTTAATAATCTATTGAGCAACCAAATTTTATAAGCCAAATTTGATAGATTCCAGGGCTTATTAAACAAAACAAAAAAAAATTTTTAAATTATACAAATTAAAATAAAATCTTTTACAACAATTAATAATAAAGGATTTATTTTAAATTCCTCTTGCTGTCCTCTCGGATACTTCATTGAAGCTTAATGTTTAATTTAATTTTATATTTTTTTACTTTCATTTGTTCTCTAAAGAAAGCTTCTTGCCGACATGTTTTGTTGCTTCCTTTTTTCAGACTTTCTGTCGCTAATTAAATATTTACATTGTGAGGTTAATTAAGAAGACATTTTTACCTATATTTCAATTTTTTTTTTAAGTTTCTTTATCTTAACTAAATCAAGTCAGATATGTGAGATAGCAAGGTATAAAACTCGTTCAACTAAATCAATTTGCCATTTTAAAAAATGGTCAATGTTTCAGACCTGTTTACCCTCAAACTCTTAAAATCGTACAATATCAACACAAAATCGTTCAATACATTATCTTAATAGTAAAAAATAAACATACAGTATATATTGTGTATACACCACATTGTACGCCAAAATCGTGAGAGTAAACAGGTCTGATGTTTCTAACACAGAGCAATGTCTTGAAATTTTGCCAAGACTACCGTATTACTCAAAGCCCCCAAAACAATATTTAATGTTACTACTGTATCTCTCAATATATCCATATACCCCAAAAAATATTTCCCACATAACTAATAACATGTTTTTGTAGGGCCTAAATATTTATGATGTTTGATTCAAAACTTTAGCAATTTATATTTTAAGGATTTATGTATTATCATTTACATGCTTATACATTTGTAATTCTTTAGTGTTAGGAATTTTATATGTTAGTAAGACTATCAAAATAAAAGCTTTTCAACAGCCCTTGGCCTTGGTATCGAATGAAAGATAATTGAATGAACTATATGTTTCTTAATTCTTTAGTTTAACTAAAATAAACTACCACAAAAAACATCAAAATAGCATATAGTCAAAATGGAAATGGAAACGCATCATCCCAATTCAGACCCGGGTCCCATTAGACTAAATGCCATTTGTGGTAGTTTATTTTAATTAAACTGAGGAATTAAGTTTTTAAACATACAGCCCATTCAATTATCTTTCATTCAATACCAAATTTTGTCATACATACCCTACAATAATATTGTAAAGACTTTTAAAATAAACCCAACCTCTCATTTCTGGTACCGGGTCCGAATAGCCGAATCCTTATAGTTATAGGTATAATAATAAGTTATAGAGAAATATTTATCCACATGTAAAAATTGGCCATAATGTACATGTAGCCCCTCAATAGCTTTACATTTGTCAATGTGGCCCTCCGCACAAAAAATTTGCCCACCCTTGGCCTTCTACATTCATACTATTCATAGCATTGTTGAGTTCATGTTTCTCACACTGCCATATTGAAATTGAATTATGAATCATTGTTATAGTTATTGTTTGTAGAAAACTAAATGAATAGCTCAATTTAATTAATCCTTATGCACTACAAAGTACAGAACACCCAACTAATTTTTGCTCTGTATCTAAGATATCTTAAAACTACTTACATACTTATCTTTAAAGATTAAATGTCAAACAAAATAATACCCAAAATAATTTTGTCAAAGTTATTCAAAGCGGCAAAGAAATCAGTATCCTAAGAAGATTGTTTTTATTATTTAGTTTTTAACTTCTTGTTCAAAAGAGTTATTCGACTTAATTAGAGGCTACTCAAAAAATTATTTTATCTATTAAGGTGACAGCAGTTAGTTCCCATATTTTCATAAAATATAATAAAGAACAGCAACCAAGATAATACAATCGTAAACCAAGGTAACAAGAGTTAGCTTTCTTGATGTAAATAAAATTAATTAATGGGAAGTTATTGCTACCGACTTTTTAAAAAATTGTTATTTTAATGGTTGCTTCCCTTTGACCATTAAAAAAAAAAAAATATTTAACAAAAGTGAGAAAAAAGAAATTCCCGCACCATTTTAGAAATGTATTTCATTAAGTCCGTTAACTATGAATTCTTTGATTTAATTTTATTTTTGCAACTTTTATCTTTACTGTAACTAATTTTCATTTTTAGTACTTTTCAATCTATTTTATAATTGTAATGACTTAAATGCTAAAAAGTGAATATTTTTTAAAATATTCTGTACTTAGAGGATAAATTTTTTTTTTTCATTTGATTTCAATACATGTTTTATTTTTAAGTTAATAATTTTTCCCTATTGTTGTTGAAATTATTTTAATAAATTAAAAACCTTCAAGTTAGTTTGTAGCTTCCTAGTTAGGTCAGTTACTTTGTAATCGTTAGCATTAATAACAATTACTAGCCATTGATTTGTGAGCACATTGCAAACTCAACCTTGTGGGCTCTTACTAAATAAAGCTCTCATAGAGTTTAAATTTAACTTGTTTCTCTAACATTCCAATAATGATAAAATTGATAATTATAGACTTGTACTTATGTGAGGCTCCACTTGGTTCTTTCATCCACTAAGGCTGGGATTTCTTTTTCCCTAATGGATCTTTTTATAAAATAGGGAAATTCTTATCTAATTATTTCAGTATTCTTATCAACAGTCTTGGTGAATCTTTCATACTGTGAACACAAACTTTTCATAGCTACAAACCAATTTTGGTTAAAATAAATTTCATGCAATGGTAAGATCAGTATATTGTGCTCTTTGAAAATTGTTTTTCAATAGTCTTAAATAGCAATTTTTTTTAAGAAAGAATTTTGTTGTAAGTATTTAATGGCATTAATGAGACATCCCCTCAACCCACTTTTTTTTTTTAATTCACCAAAACAAATCATGTGCTGACTGGTTTTGGTAATTAATGTATTCAGTCAAATCCACCTCTTACCCATAGACTGAAAAATATTGTTAGTTTTGTTAGGACATTCTAAATTAGTGTTGTAATAAACATGAAATCCTTATTATGCTTTCCATGGCACTGTGACGTATCACTAGTTTGTTAGTTACTTGTCTAGTGATATGTCACTTGTGACTTGACCGTTAGTCACTTGTCTAGTGATAGAGTGTTAGTCACTTTTCTAGTCATGTGCCATTAGTGAATTGTTTGTTAGCCACTTTTCTAGTGACTTGTTTGTTAGTCACTTGTCTGGTGATATTTGAAATGAATGTACAAGATGAATCTTTGTCTAGTGTCATTATTAAAAGTGTTAAATTTAATATTTAAATTAATTAAGCTTTGGATTGTGACAGCATCAACATGTCAAATGGAAATGTGTTAATATGTACTTAACAGGGTTAACTAGATTCATTCAGCTCATCAGTCTATTTGCACTAATTAGCAGGTCAATGTAATTCCTTTTATGAAAAGACAGGTCAGGGTAATTAAAATTTCTATATTTTTTAGTTTTTGTTAATGATCTGGAGGAGCACAGTCTTATGGCAAAATGAGGATATTTCTTTGAATTACAAATTAAAAATATTGTTAGAGGTTTAACACCAGTTGGGTTAAAGTTTGAGTGATTGAAACAATGAACAGGTTGATGAAAAAGTTTTAAAATTTCAGTTGTGTGTTAGTAAAACTTTATTTATTTAAGAATTTGGTAAAACTTGTTTACTTGGGTTGAGACTCATTGGCAGCCAAGGTAGGATTTTTTAAATTCAGATGGCAGCCAAAATATGTTGTAGATTCAGATGTCATCCAAGATGCTATGGTGTAAATTCAGATGTCAGTCAAAATGACATGGTGACCATTCAGAGTCAGTAAAGATTGTATGTTGTACATCCAGATGTCAGCCCAGAGGGGATGTTGTAAATTCAGCTGTCAGCCAAGATGATGTGGTGTACATACAGATGTCAGCCAAGATGATGTGTACATTCAGCTGTCAGCCAATATGGTATGTTGTACATTCAGATGTCAGCCAAGATGATATGGTGTCCATTCAGCTTTCAGCCAAAATGATATGGTGTACATTCAGCTGTCAGCCAAGATGGTATGTTGTACATTCAGATGCCAGCCAAGATGATATGTTGTACATTTAGCTGTCAGCCAAGATTATAGGGTGTACATTCAGCTGTCAGCCAAGATGGTATGTTGTACATTCAGATGTCAGCCAAGATGATATGGTGTACATTCAACTGTCAGCCAAGATGGTATGTTGTACATTCAGATGCCAGCCAAGATGATATGTTGTACATTTAGCTGTCAGCCAAGATTATAGGGTGTACATTCAGCTGTCAGTCAAGATGGTATGTTGTACATTCAGGTGACAGCCAAAATGTTATGTTGTCAGCCAAAAAAGTATGATATGAATTTACTGAAATGTCTTGTCCACTGTCAAGAAACGTGTCACTTGTGTAGACTGTACTAACCTGGAAGTAAAAAACAAAGTATTGCAATAAAATTATTTACTGTTTCTTTACAAATTTATTTTTTATGCATCTACTTCATGTACTTCAGACTTCAGATACTTCACTTTTGCTGCTAGACTAATTTAAGACGAAAATATGTATTAGTTATTTTTAAATGTAAAACAAAGACTAATTTGTTGACATCAAAGTCATGAATCTGAAAGAAAAAAACATTATAAGAAAATATAAATTAGTAAAACTAAAGAAAAAAGCTACTCCTATACTATCATCTGACTCATTAAAAAATGTTGTTTTATTTTGGATAAGTAAAGTACAGGGTAGTGGAACAAAATATAAAGCAAACAACTGGGGGAAACAAATATAAAACACAGAGTAAGGCTTGAAAAGCTGAAGGATCCTAAAGTAGCAGAAGCCTTCCAAGCAAAATTTGCAGCGCTTAACATCATAGATGCCGCCTGTTCAGACATGGACACATTGATTGATAACTTCAACACTGCTTTGACGGACACAGCTCACGACATCCTCGGTAAACATCGACCAACCCGAAAACCATGGGTGACGGCTGACATACTTGATCTGTGTGATAAACGGAGGCAGTTTAAGAAAACAAAAATGGTAAATACAGAGTGGGCCATTAAATATAGGAAAGTTAATCAAGCCATCAAAAAAGGTATGAAAAGGGCAAAGAAGAACTGGATTGAAGAGCAATGCTACGACATTGAAAACTGCTTGCAGAAAAACAATAGCAAAAAAGCTTACGAGTTGGTGAAAGAACTAACCACTGCAAAACAAGGGCCTAGTACTACCATACAGGATAAAAACGGTAAATGTTTGACCGAAGAAAATGATATCATCAAACGATGGACTGAATACTGTTCAGAGCTTTATAATGAAAGTGTAAAGATAGACCCAGAGATCCTTAATGTCCCTCCAGCAACAGACAATGATAACTACCATATTCTCCGCGCAGAAGTAAAAGCAGCAGTCCAGGCACTCCAAACAGGAAAGGCCGCAGGAGTGGATAATATCCCTGCCGAGTTGATGAAACAAGGAGGAGAAGCAATGATAATATTTGTAACAAAATCTGGCTTACAGGAGAATGGCCCAAACCATGGGCCCAATCACTCATCGTCACCCTCCCCATAAAAGGTAACCTACAGCTATGCCAAAACTATCGCACAATTAGCCTAATAAGCCATCCAAGCAAGGTCATGCTGAAGATCATATTCAACCGACTAAAACCATATGCCGACAGAATCATTGCAGAAGAACAGGCGGGCTTCAGACAAGGACGGGGCACTACTGAGCAGATTCTAAACCTCCGAATATTATGTGAGAAATATGCTCAACACCAACAAAATCTATACAGCGTCTTTGATGACTTCAAGAAAGCATTTGACAGGGTTTGGCATGCTGCTTGATGGGCCACCTTGAGGCACTACAACATCAACACAAACCTAACCAGAATGATATGCAACCTCTATGATAAGGCCACCAGTGCAGTCTTCCTCAACAACAACATCGGAGAATGGTTCAAGACCACGGTTGGAGTACGACAAGGCTGCCTGCTCTCCCCCACCCTGTTCAACATCTTCCTAGAGAGAATTATGTCAGATGCTCTGGAAGCGCATGAAGGGACAGTCAGCATTGGTGGCAGAACAATCACCAACCTACGCTTTGCGGACGACATAGACGTGCTGGCTGGGAACGAAGAAGAGCTAGCCGACCTGGTAAAGCGTCTCGATAAGACCTCGTTGTCCTTCGGCATGCTAATCAATGCCGAAAAGACAAAACAATGACAAATAATCACCACTGAAATTAAGGTTGGGGAGGAAAGATTAGAGACTGTCGGCCGCTTCAAATACCTAGGAGCAATAGTCTCAGAAGAAGGCCCCCAAGCCCGAACTGATGTCCAGGATTGTGCAGACTACAACAGCACTAAAAAAGCTCGAGAAAATATGGAATGACAAAAATATAGCCCCCAGCACCAAAATCAGGCTGATGTGCTCATTAGTCCTCTCCATTTTCCTGTATCCCTGCGAATCCTGGACATTAACAGCCGATCTTGACAGGAAAATAAAGGCGATGGAGATGAGATGCCTCAGAAGCATTTTTGGCATCTGCTATAGGGACCATATCTCCAATGATACAGTGAAAGAAAGGGTTCGTCAGGCAATTGGGGAGTGCGATAACCTACTGGTGACTGAAAAAACGCAAATTACAATCGTACGGCCAGGTAACAAGGAAACAAGGGCTTGCCAAAGAAATATTGCAGGGCACCACAAGAGGAGGGAGAAGAAGAGGAAGACAAAGAAAAAGGTGGGAGGATAACATCAAAGAGTGGACAGGACTAACACTGGGCGATGCAGTGCTGAGGATGGTTCACATGTCATCTGTGGCGCCCCAATGGTCCAAGGACTAAGGGACATGAGGATGATGAGGATGAAGGAAGGAAATATAAAGCATAGGGTAGGGAAGGAAATATAAAGCACAGGGTAGTAAAAGGAAATATAAAGCACAGGGTAGTGATAGGAAATATAAAGCACAGGGTAGAAGAAGTATAGTAGTGACTTGTCCATTAATTAATTTTCTTGTTGCAGTGTTACACATGTTTTGCCACAAGACTGGCTCACTGTTACTACACACTAAAGCAGGGGTGTCAAACTCGATCGCTCGGCAGGCCAAAACTCAAATCACATGTAAGGTTGTGGGCCAAAACTCAAATCACATGTAAGGTTGCGGGCCAAAACTCAAATCACATGTAAGGTTGTGGGCCAAAACTCAAACCCCATGTAAGGTTGCGGACCAAAACTCAAATCACATGTAAGGTTGCGGGCCAAAACTCAAATCACATGTAAGGTTGTGGGCCAAAACTCAAATCACATGTAAGGTTGCGGGCCAAAACTCAAATCCCATGTAAGGTTGCGGGCCAAAACTCAAACCCCATGTAAGGTTGCGGACCAAAACTCAAATCACATGTAAGGTTGCGGGCCAAAACTCAAATCACATGTAAGGTTGCGGGCCAAAACTCAAATCCCATGTAAGGTTGCGGGCCGAACAGGATGAACATTTAATAAGCAGAAAATTAATCTTTTTTTTTTTAAATAAAAAAAAAAAGAAAACAGAAAAAAATTTGTAATAATTAAAAATCATTGGTGTGCCCAATTTTGTTATTATGCCAATATGTCAGAGCGGGATTTTTGGCACATTTTCTTGGCTACAAAAACAAGTTCGTTTATGTTGGGAGTAACGTTCTGTGTCATTGAGATTCTCATGATGAACTGCAAGTGTTCATCAGTGAGACAACTCCTGTGTAATGTTTTATTAATCTTCATCACAGAAAACAGCTGCTCACACAAATATATTCTACCCAACATGCTTAAGTTTCAAGCCGCATGTAGACGAAGCTGGGGCATCTCTTCAGGAATGAAACGAGTGAACTGTGAAGGTAAAACTGTGTCGTAATTTGCCTTTAGTGTCCCGTTACACTGCAGCTCTATAAGCTCCATCTGCAAATTTACTGGTGCGATTTCCACATCTTTAAGAAATAGGTTACAAAACAGCCAGAAATATTATTTCTGTGCTTCAAAGTCAATAAAGCGCCATGGGAACTCAGGGCAAAGTAAGCTAAGATTTTCAGCAAACTGTGCATTGGGAAACACCATAGCGTTGATTTGGATATAATTGTACGCCGGTCAAGACCTCACGGGCCTGATATAATTGTACGGCGGGTCGGATGTGGCCCGAGGGCCTTGAGTTTGACACATGTGCACTAAAGCATTGTTATGGAGTCTGATTCTGATTATAAGCTTTAAATGGAAACTAATTCTTCTTCAGAGGAATATATTTGGTGAAGAAAGTACTTTAGACGTGTCTGATACAGATAACACTGTAAATTATCCTCATACAATGTTTGTTTCCATTTTTCATTCATACTCATACCATGATCAGTGATACCTTCTTAGCCCTATTATTAGCCATAACATTAGCTTTATTAAAGTTCACGTAGTATAACATTTTTACATAGTTATACAAAATAGAATGCATTATTTATTAGTTTTAATTTGTATTTATAAAATTATTGTTACATTATTATGTTTCAGTTAGCCCAATATCAAATGTAAACAATGCCGTAAACAATTTTGTAAACAATCAGCTGTGTTCCCTTTTCAATGAAGAGTACAAGAAATTTGGGCTAATTGTTTTCTATTTTGAAATCTTTTAATTCAGATTGTAATTTTTGTATATGAGCTAAACTAATAAATATTTTAAAATATGTTTTGACAGCATCTATGATTGACAGATGTCAATGATCATGATTATGATAACAATGACTGTGCGGCTCTAAGTCGATTTCTGCAATTAGTCCAGAGGTATAAAGTTTACTGATGCTTCCTGATGTTAAAACAAAAGAGAGGATATAAATAGATTTCAAAAGCAAATAGACTTTTTCAAACTGTATTTTACTACAGATTTGGTTGCATAAATTATTTAGCACGCAGGACAATGGACCAAAGAAACATAATTTTATCAAATTGGTATAACATCATTGTAGGGGAGTTATCTACTATGTGGATTTAATAGTAATACAGGACTTATTCAAGCTCTTTGTTTTACAAGTCTGTGCTCCAGAAAATCCTTACATGATGGACTATGAGCAAGGCTATTATGACTAGGGTCAGATTCAAGGCCATATTGAGTTTCCTAACAGTAGACATGCTGTACAAAATTGGGAGACTCTTATGTATCTCAATGTAAAATACAAAAAAACTGTATCTGCATTGAAAAAATGTAGCAATTAATGAACAATTTAGGGGAACATAGCACATCGTTGATGATGAACCAGTTACTGTAACATAGGACATTTTTGATGATCCAACAGTTACTGTAACATAGGATATCTTTGATGATGTACCAGTTACTGTAAAGCCTGGCATCTTTAATCATGCACCAGTTACTGTAAAGCCTGGCATCTTTGATGATGCACCTGTTACTGTAAAGCCTGGCATCTTTACGGCGTGCAGTGCAAGCGGACAATAACAAAAAATGTAAATTGCGTTACCAAAACAAGGGTCAAAGGGTCATAGCATATGTCAGATGTATCTTCTCAGTGAAGAGCTCAAGTGATCAATATCTGTTAAGATCAAGTGATCAGTATCTGTGAAGGACTAGATCAAGTGATCAGTATCTGTGAAGGACTAGATCAAGTGATCAGTATCTGTGAAGGACTAGATCAAGTGATCAGTATCTGTGAAGGACTAGATCAAGTGATCAGTATCTGTGAAGGACTAGATCAAGTGATCAGTATCTTGGTGATGGAAAAAAATAATTACTTATCAACAATTTTCTAAGAGATAATTTGATGCAGTTTGTGTTTTCTTTTGAATTTTTTTTTTTAAAATATAATTTTGACTTATTGGGTCTATATTTCATTGAATTATAAGTTGTCTACAAATAGCATTAACTTTTTCATTTATGAGTCTATTCTTTTGAAATTTGAAAATAAGTTGTAGCATTGCATATATGGTAAAAAAATATCAATTCTATTGAAATAATTGGAAATAATTCGATTTTCCTTTTTTGTAAAGCTGTGACATTACTGGCATGTTTTTGTCGACTTAAAAAATAAATGCCTAAAATTAAATCATTTTTAGCAAGTGTATTTTGAACAAAAACCTAACATCAATTAAAGAGCATGCAATTACCTTTAAAATGATATATAATACTTGTAGATAGCTACAAAATTACAGCCATGAGATACTTTGAATAATAAGTTGTATTCAAGGTCACTAAAAAACTTGAAACGTCTGCCGTCTTTTAAGAGTTAAAGATTTCTTGGGTCTTCCTGCACCCAATGGTTTAAGATCCCCAGTTTTAGTGCATATATGTTGGTAAGAAGATAACCGCTAACATAGTAAATGTAATTTTCCACAGACTCTGAGTTTAAAAATAAGAGAAGAAGAGCATTAATGAAGGGTTATTTAAAAAATTAGGACTAAAATACTTTAGTAACAAGACTCCCAAGCCTTCAAAAGACAAAAATAATTTAGTAACACTAAGACACCCAATCCTTCAAAAGACAAAAATACTTTAGTAGCACCAAGACTCTCAAGCCTTCAAAAGTAAAATCCATTTACTTATTGTCTTAGCATCAAACTTAAACAGGTAGGCCATGCCTTACTGTATACTGCATTGCTTCCCACATGCAAGACTTAAATAACCTAAACTAAATTTTAATTTTTAAAACAATAATTAAAGACGACATGAATCAAAATTGTCGAAGTCAATTTCACAATACTTTATACAGCCCACTATTTTGGCAGGAATATTATTTTTAAACTTTTATAACATTATTATGTGGTTGGTACAGGAAACCTTGCATAATTAACCAGAAGCAGGGCTGCTTATTTTTTAGTGCACATGTGCACAACTTAGAGGTGTCAATTACAGATGTGCACAACTTAGAGCTGTCAATTACAGATGTGCACAACTTAGAGGTGTCAATTATAGATGTGCACAACTTAGAGCTGTAAATTACAGATGTGCACAACTTAGAGCTTTCAATTACAGATGTGCACAAATTAGGTGTCAATTATAGATGTGCACAACTTAGAGCTGTCATTGATAGATGTGCACAACTTAGAGGTGTCAATTACAGATGTGCACAACTTAGAGCTGTCAATTACAGATGTGCACAACTTAGAGCTGTCAATAAAAGATGTGCACAACTTAGAGCTGTCAATTACAGATGTGGACAACTTAGAGGTGTCAATTACAGATGTGGACAACTTAGAACTGCCAATTACAGATGTGCACAACTTAGACAAGTCAATTATAGATGTGCACAACTTAGAGCTGCCAACTACAGATGTGCACAACTTAGAGCTGTCAATAACAGATGTGCACAAATTAGAGGTGTCAATTATAGATGTGCACAACTTAGAGCTGTCAATGATAGATGTGCACAACTTAGAGGTGTCAATTACAGATGTGGACAACTTAGAGCTGCCAACTACAGATGTGCACAACTTAGAGCTGTCAATTACAGATGTGCACAACTTAGAGGTGTCAATTACAGATGTGCACAACTTAGAGCTGTCAATTACAGATGTGCACAACTTAGAGGTGTCAATTACAGATGTGCACAACTTAGAGGTGTCAATTACAGATGTGCACAACTTAGAGCTGTGGCGGATAGGGGAAAGCCCATCAGTTATTGAGGGTACAGGGAAATAAAATACCCAGGACGGACCAAAATCAGAACCTGCTGCCTTATAGGAAGTGGAGGGATCCACAAAGGCTTAGGACCCGACCCAATACAAAGTCAGCTGCCCTGAGAGTTGCAAGGGCGTTCCCCTAGACAGTTGTGCGCAGGACTGACGATCATGTCACATAAAAAATCAAATTTTACGAAAGCTAAACCTCATACAAAAAAAATGGACTGGTAATCTTGGATTTCGACCTATGCCTGAACAAAAACGTAATATACATAAAGCGACCCGGAATGCACTGTGTCTACACAGAGTGGGAGCACTGGCCTGCCTCAGTGACCTCAGATATACTAAGTACTAAGAAGTATACAATATTCTACAGTGGAAGCAACACGAACACCTTAAGAACAGGATTTGCAGTCAAAAGAGAGACAGTAAATGCAGACCTGCTTACAGACAAACAATCGGAAAGGAAAATCTGCAATCTGTCAAGAGCAATGACAACAAAACATGTCAAATTGCGTTCGCTACGGGAAGAGGAATGACGATCAGCAGCACAATATTCCAACACAAACAAATACACAAAGCGACTTGGATATCCCCAGATGGATATACCAGTAATCAAATTGACCAAGTACTCACTGACCTGAGGCACCGCTCTGATATGTTAGATGTACAAAGGTGTAGATGGGCAGACATAGACTCAGACCACATACTTGTAAGGATCAAATATAAACAACTCAGACCACATATTTTTAAGGATTAAATATAAACAAAGAATTTGTAACATCCACAATAAACACAATAAAAGAGAAAAACAGTTCAAGAGTCAGAAATTAAGCAGAGTCCCAAAAATTACTGAGGAATATCAACAGAAGATTAAAACTCAACTAGAATCATCCAAAAGGGAATCAGCCAGCAACGTTGATAATAATGGAAAAAGAAAAGGTTTATGGGGAAAACAATAGGATTTAAACAGGCAGTGAAAAGAACAGGATGGCATGACCCAGCATGCAGAGAACTTATAGAAGAAAGAACAAGGCTCGGCTGATGATGCTGCAAAGGGAGACAAGAATTACACGACAACTATTTAATGAAACAAGAAAAGTGGCTACCAAAATTTGTAACAAGAAACAAATGTTTTTGGGAAAAATAAAAAATAGTAGAAATAGAAGAGTTGGCAAAAGGAAGAGATGTGAGGGGAATGGACCTGAAGATAAAGCAGGAAAAGATTGGCTTTCTGGCAAAGATCCCCCTGTAAGCTGAGTGAAAGTATGGGTGGACTGATCACAGACAGCAGTAGGGTACTTGAGAGATAGACCCAACACTTTGAAGGCTTACTGAATGGCTCAGGTGGAGGAACCAATGAGGATTATGCTTTACCTCAAGGAGAACAGGACCCATTGGTCAACCAACCAACACTATATAAAATAAAAGAAGTGACCTCTATTATGTAAAATAACAAAGCCCCAGGAATAGACCTTATCTCTGCAGAACTGATAAAACTAGGTGGAAACGAACTGTATAGGCAAATACACAACCTCATATCCAGAATCTGGTTGGAGGAACAAATGCCAATAGAATGGAACACTGCACTCATAATCCAAATTCACATAAAGTTGCTCAGCTCAAACTATAAGGAATCTCTCACCTTAATGTAATGTACAAAATCCTTACAAAACTAATAGAAGACTGGAAAGTTTTGGTGAACAGCTCCTAGGGGGACTACCAATGCGGATTCTGTCAGAATAGATCAACCACGGATCATATTTTTAATGTTAGATGTCTCCTGGAGAAACGTTACCAATATAACATTGACATGCACAAACTATACGTGGATTACAAAACAGCATACAATAGCGTAGACAGGAAGTACCTGAAAAATGCTCTACAGGACTTGGAGTCCCTAACAAACTTACACAGCTCATATGTAGGGCTATCTCAAAAAGTAGAATCAAAGTACAGGGAGAATACTTGAGGGAGTTCCCAGTTAATCAGGGCCGCAGACAAGGAGATTCGCTATCATGTATCCTGTTCAACATCAAGCTACAAAAAATTATTAGAAGCATACACATAAGCACCAATTGAAACTACACCCAGAGAGGTATTACAGAACAACAACCATCAGGAACTCTTTAAGGTCAGCTATTGCAATACCTGGAATATGCAGACGATATAGCACTACTGGGCAGAAACAGAAATGATATAATTCAAGCATTCAGGGAACTTGAAATTGACTCTGTCAAAGCTGGTCTTGATATAAATGAAGCGAGGACAAAAATATATGATAAAGTCTCGAAACCGATGACATCTGAAGCTGATGACATCAATATAAATAACCACACCTTTGAGAGAGTGGCTACTTTCAAATATCTTGGGCCAACTATAAACGAGCACAATGAAAAAATGTCGGAGGTGAAAGAAAGGATAACTGCAGGCAACTGTTCCTACTTCAGCCTTCAAAAGCTGCTGGGAAGTAAAAACAAAGAAAACAATGTACATCACTATCATAATACAAGTAGTAATTTACACTAGTGAGACTTAGTCCCTTACCAGAAAAGCAGAGAACCTACTTAATATGTAGGAGAAGAAAATCCTCAGAAAAATATATGCCCAGTGATAAACAATGTTTGGAGACTCCATACAAACCAAGACTTTTGAGAGAAAAATTTATGTATAAAAAATAATTTAAATGTTAAAATAATAGTTATATTCTTTTCAATTTGACATTTCTAATAAATAATATAGTATTATTGATTAAATCAAATGTAATTGATGGTACTGGAAAATGATTTAAAAAAAACATTCAGGAAATTCTATGACTTTATCTGGCTTCAACTGCATGGACCAGAAAATGAATACATCAGAACTTTAAATTTTCCCAATCTTTAAAACTAATATTAAACTAAGATTATTCAATAATTGAAGGTAACGGGCAAGCCACTGCCTTCAACCACCATGGTAACATTGCCTGTCTCATGTTTTAGGCGAAGCGGGTTTGAATCTTATCCTGGGTCACTCCCAGTTATGGGTAAAACAGTTTATTTAATAGACACATCAGTCACACAAAAAAATTAAACATAAAAGTCAATAGCCATGAAAGAAATTAGCCAAGAAAATCATTAGCCAGGAAATTCATTATCCATGAAAGACATCAGTCATGAAAGACATTAGCCATGGCATACATTACCCATTAAAGAAATTAGCTATGAAAGACATCTCAATAGATAAAGTTATTTATTAAGTTTTATATTTGTTGAAAGAAAAATTTAAACTTAAAATTAATATGACTTTGATATGTGTGAGAAAATAAAATAATAATCTATTTTATTCAATACATGAAATAGATTGGTAGAGCTACATATTAGGATAAGAAACAGCAATTTTTAAGAAAACTACCTTCTGAGCTAACAAGGCCTGGACCACGTGATGGAATTTCTCACCCACTGTCTTTGTTGTTTATTCTCTAAGACAAGGGAGTTTTTCTCTGCCTGTATTATCTTCTTTATTTGATTGCTCAGCATCATGTTGTCTCTCTTTTACAAGGTGATGTGGCTGCAATACTTTTGAAGGTTCTGAGGTGAGGTAGAAAAAAACCCAATGAGGTCCAATGGGATCAGTTTATAATCAAATTTCCCTGGACTAAAAAGCTAGGAACATCATAAACTAGGGAGGCAAAAATAATTAATATAATTAAAATGCTATGATCCAACTCTGGGAGGCTTTTGAATAGTAATTAGTAATATCCCCTTAATCTAAAGCTCCCACACTCACATATTCACATTGAGAGAAACTTCAGGGCATAAGTTTATTTATATTTATGTTGTAGAACTTCTAAATTCCCCATGAACTAACCAGTCTGTGGTGTATGGTACCTAGCAAATATGAATACCTTTACTTTACTATTAGTAATTAGTGGCTGTGTGATCAAAACTTTAAAATTATTATATTATTATATTTTTATGAGCAATAAATAAATGGCTTTAATAAATGAAAATGTTATCTTCTTTTTTTTTATTCAGATGATACAACACATCAATGGCGGTTATGGTAATTAATATTAAAAACGTCATTTTTACCTGATGGAACAAAATTATTAAAACACTTCAAGGTAACCCCACTTGGTTACTGTAACATGTCATGTATTTATTGTCTTCCAATTAGTATTAGTGAGTTTCAGTTGTCATTGTAATAGATTTTGGCCCAACATCCCTCACCAAAGCTCCATTTGTATTGTATTCTTTTTTTATTTTCACCCCATTGCCAGATTTTTAATCACTTATCAGTTGGTATTTGGTATGCTAAACGAAAATTTCAAACTACAAGCATGTTCACAAAAAGAATGAAATTGAAAAGGAGGGGAGGGGGGGGGGGGATCAAACCCCTAGTGCATAATTTCCTCATCACCACCAGTAACAGAAACATGGCAAATCCCATCTACATGCATAGGAGCCAAAATGATCAATAAATTGATCGTGGGCCCTTAAGATATAGAAGAAGAAGAGAAAATATATTTTTTTTCTAGGATGGGTCTAGATAAAACTTAGTACCCATACACATGATTATCCATAGATCTATTCAAATACCGGTACTGAAGGTTATTGAACTCATAATTTTAATGTTTCCTAAAACTAGCCAAAATACACGGGCGTCGCTCGTGATGGCATTCAGCAATGAAAATATTTCTTAGCCCTTTAGCTAATATCTAAATTAAGGAGCCTGTAAAAAATACTGACATTTTTTTTTTTAATTTTCACAAAAAAAACGTTAATAAAATACAATCCAAAAGGGATAACGATCCCCAGTGGCATTCCCTGCCAGTTGTGATCCCATTCCCCAGTATGGGATCCCGATCCTGGCAAACAAACTGCAGAAGCGGTACTGAGCATGAAACTCTTGGTGAGATCCAAATACTATACAAAAGAATACCGTTTCCCGATGGGGTAATGTTCCAAGTGGCATCCCAACCTCATTCGGGATACTATTCCAGGTGGGATCCCATTTCATTGATGGGATCCCTTTTCCTGTTGAGATCACGTTTCCCAATGAGTTCCATACTCGTTGGGATCCTGTTCTCGGTGGGGTCCCATTCCCCAATGATATTAAGTTCCCGGTTTGATCCGTTAGCGCTCTTTTTAAACTATTAGAACAGTCATTGTCCCTGGAGTTGGCTGCACATATTTGTTTGTACATGCCCCCTGCCCATCTCAAGAGTAGGAGTGTGCACTCAAAAGTAAACTTGTCTGCTTCTGGTTAATGGTATCTGTTTCTGATGTACACAGGTAACTGTTTCTGATGTACACAGGTAACTGTTTCTGTTGTAATGAGGAAACTTTTAGGGGTGTTTTAGTTTAAAAATAACATTAATCCTGCTAAAATAAGGAGGGTATTATATAATGTTCTGTAATTGAATTTAAATTATTTTTTCGTTTTAAGTTCAAATTAAGTTAATTATCCTTGTTTAATGTTTATGGAAAGCAATCCAGTATAAAGTAAATTAATCCATGATTAATATGGGAAACAATCCAGTTAAAAGTAAATTAATCCATGATCTATATGGGAAGCAGGGCCAAATATCCATAAAACTTAAAATGAAGATGCAACAAAGATGATCTTCATGAAAATGGTACCGGGATGATCCTCTCTGATGAAATCTCTACATATACAAAGTTCCAAAAGGGGAGATAACCCTACCAAACAAGGGGAAATAACCCCCCATCCCCATTTTTAAATAATATCATAGACATAGAGATATATAGACTGACTATCGGCAGTAATCCTTGAAGCCGCGCTGGAGAGTTATTTCCCCTTACCATGCACCCCATCGTTTTCTCGCAAACAGAACGTCCTCGGTAGATTTCCATAATTTCAGAGTGAAACTACGGCTTGTTTCGAGCGATCAACATTATGATAATACTCAAATTCAAAGAAATTATCTGCATGGCATCGATTTTTGTTTTGCTTAGTGATAGTCCCCACACAAAGGGATTCTCATATTACTATTATTACTATGATCAACAGAGCATGGCATATAATATAATAATCTAGTAGTAGGCTATAGTATGCCATATATATAAAATTAATTACGGTATAGGCTATATTAATTTTTTAAATATTATTTATTTATATTATTATCTTATAATTATAAAGTTTTTAACCTCGTTTATTGACGTAACTATTGAGACAAACTAAAAGAATTGTACCGTGTCTATCAAATTTCGTTTTGATGTCAACTAATAAATATAGCAATAATATACATTTTATATTTGTTATTTCCTCTGCCATAATAATAAACTCATATCTATTGTGAAGTAAATAGTACTTTAAAATATGTCGTTTGCTGAAATGCTTCTTTCCAAGATCAATACAAGCTGCCCTTTCCATTTTTACATTGCCTACAGTGTAAATCTTCTTACCCTCCAGCAAAGTAGGATACACCCAGTAATATTAAGTACCGGGTACTCTAAATGAAAATTTCATAATGAATTTAAATCAAATTAAACTTAAAACTATTCTCCTAAATAGAGCTTGGCTTAATCAGAACAGAACCACACATTTTTAAATCTCTATCTCCAATATTAATAAAGAAATCAGGAGACGGGTCAATTTTTAATTTTAGACGACAGGAAAGAGTAGTTTTGGCACCCGCTATCTTCTAAAATAATTAAGTTGGAACTTTCAAATCTCTTGCACACACAACCAGTTATACATATAACAAACTCAATTTTGTCAGGGTTGTCACTAAAATGTAAAAACAATTTTTATTCACCCGAAAACGAGCCAAAGCTCAATTTTACAAAAAGTCAATTTTAGTCCATTTTTAAAAAATCATAACTAATCAATCAATTAAGCTATTCTAAAAATACAGGTTTCAAGTAAAAGGTAATTTAAAGCACATCAATGTGAAATATGAGGTAATGGTGAAAACAACAAAATATGTTACAGAAATTATTTCAGCACTGCCTGTTCACAAAAACTAGGAATTTCATAGATTTTAAAAAATCCTTAAAAAATTAACGAAGTAAGATATCCTAACAAATTTTACACAGTATTGTAGAACAAATTAATCTTATTAATAATAAAGCAACAGACCTAAGTTTAGGACACACATTTCTGCTCAATAAATATGATAAAAATGGGTATTTTCAATCTGAACATTTAGAATGTCCATCACCTTAAAAACATTTGTGCCGGTAGATATATAAAATCTGCAGGAATCATTAACTATAAATTAGTATTAATGAAAATCAATTTATAAGAACAAAAGGATCATTTCAGCAAGGCATGTTCACAAAAATTGAGCAATTTTTTTTTTAAATCATAAAAGATTAAGAAGCAAGATATCTAGTATCTACATCAAATTTAAAACACAAAACACATGAAAATTAGTTATGATGGCATCCCCGTCATCAAGCAACGTTGTCGTTTGTTTTACATGTTGCAGTTGTAAAATGTTACAATAACAATGACATGGTAAATTTCATAATCAAATTCAGTTTAAATTTTTTGTACGAAGTGGCTATTCGCATGACCCAGGTATCAGAGAAGAGAGGTCGGGATTAAAAGAATATTTAAAATATTATTGTTCGGTTTGTAAGACAAAATAAGGTATCAAATGAAAGATAAAGGAATGGAATATATGTTTGTAAACGTACTTCTTCAGTTCAACTAAAATAAACTACCATAAATGACATCCAATTTGGATTTAGTCTAAAGGGACTCGAGTCCGAATAGCGGCTATGCGCAATTAAGGACATTGGACAATGTTGTTTTTTAATTCAGACTTATGTTATGAAACAGAACTACCACATTTTGGACAAAGCCCCAAGTCAATCTCTTCACTGGTGTTTAAACCGAATAAGTTTAGAAGCTTGTTTGCGGATTTTAATCCCAATCTCTGATTCTGTCTTGCGCTTTGCCAGATGGTGAAAAAGTACTTTGGTGTAGCATAAGGAAACAGTTTTTATGATAACAAAATGTAGCCATGAAATTTGGTTCCATCAAATTGTACATGCTTTCTGATTGCCATCTCATCTAGCATAAGACAGACAATTACTTTTTTGTTTTTGCATTTGGCCTCTTCTACTCGCTGATGAAATGCTGCAAAAGAGGATGATGTGAAACCTGCCGAGTCTGGAATGGAACTGTACCAACGACGTATCTGCGATGGATGTGGAAGGGCACAATGAAATGTTTCGCGCACAAAATTGTGCACTTTGCTGGAATAAAATTTTAATGTCATAGCAAATGCACTGAGTTCGTCTGAGTACTCCCCTGCTTGTGTACCTTTTGACATTCTTTCCAAAATCAATTTAGGTAGCCCTGAATATTTTTCAAGGGTCTCTGCACATCTCTCAGAAAGAAGATCTTTGTCTTTAAGTGCCATAGTAATTTGTTGCATTGTCATAATCTGTTTCTTCTTACGTCTTACTTTTTGCTGACTTAATTTCAACTTTCTCTGGACAGATTCTACTTTTTCAATTGCATCAGCAAGTTTGCGTTTAAGTTTCCGCGGTGATTCCAAAACGCAATAGTTGTGGTCTTCTCCGGGGTGAACTTTAGATGGCGGAAGTTGATTGGCATTAAATTCTAATGTCACATCTGAGGAAGTCCTGGTCTTTGGTGCTTTTCTTTGTGACTTTATTTCCTAAAAACAAAACAACAAAAAAACAATTCAGATTAATAATTTTTTACATCCATGCTCTATACTCATTAAACATAATATATGTCATAGACCTTCTGCTTTTTGGAAGATCTACAGTTCATACTGCGTGCGGTAATAGCAGATTCAAATTTAAATATTTTTTTCCCTTAAAAATATCATTGCTTAGTTTTGTATTGTTTAGCTTTTTAGTGTTGTACAAATTTAACTTGTACAGTACAATGCTTTCTTTATTATGCATTTAAACTTTGTTGGCATGGCCAGCGGCTGGAGTGTTGTTTTTTCTCCAAACCTGTAGAAACAGTCTTCGTCAAAATGGGCCGAACATAAAATAGCTCTTGGTGAAGGTGTGAATTTGTCTCTTCTGATTTTTTGAAGCCATTTCTTCAGAAGTTCCTGGTTCTTCAATGGGAATCTATATAAGTTATAATAAGAGACATACAATCATACAATAATGCATTTAATCATTTTTAAGACATTTTTTCTTTTCACTACTTGTGCATTTGTTTGTCTATTCTTCTTTTAATCATGATAAGCAAAACATTAGCGAGCATATATATTGATATTTATTGTTTATTTTATACTAGTACTGTTGACTGTAGGCTAGTAGTACTACTTTGCCCATAAAAACTAAAATAATAATTTATAATAGCCTACTTTTACTAAGTACTACATCGGCCTACAAGTACTACTATCACTTTACTTTGTTCTGTACTATCATAATAAAGACTAATACTACTATAATTTTAATAGTTTTATTAATAGTAATAGCCTAATAATATAATATTAACTCAGACTCGACGTCTAGTCAAAAAGCGCTAGTCTAGTCAAAATGGATCATGATTTATCATGCATGATAAGTTAACAAATTCAGCTGGATCTTGAAAATTAAATCCTATTCAAGCTAAGTTAAATGAAACACAAACTATCAACATACCGGTGAAAAGTGATTCCTTGCTCTCTGGATTGTTTTGAATCTTTTGTGGCACAATTATATGCAGCACAGCAAGGCATTTTATTATGATTTTCTTCTTCTTCTGCAGACAGGAACTAAGATGAGAGGTGCATACGCAAGGGCATTCACTCGATGAGCTAGCTTCACACTTTCCTTCTTTGCGCATGACTAGCGCGCACTCTATATATTTATAGCTCTGTGCATAATATAGACACTTTTTTAAAAAAGAACAATACAAGTACAAGTATTTTTTTTTAAATTAAATTTTATTATTTCCAATTTTACACATTAAAAAAAATAAAAAAATTAAATGCTAATAATACAAACACACATATTTCCCCTGCTTAGCAATGAGACAAGCCTACCATGCATTTGTCTCAAATTATTCATTAATAAACACAACCACCAATTCCAATGTAGTAATGCCTGCAAGACATCTGGGCTGCCTATGGGAATCCCTACCTGAAGAAAGAGGCTGTCGAACTAAAAACCTCTTACAAAACACATTTCAAGTTTACTCCATAATAAAACACAAATCAAGGAAGAATTCAAATACATAAAATAAAAGATGAGAAAGTGAATAGAGCACAAAGAAGATGGAGTGTGACCAAGTAGGAAATGAAATAAACACAGCATATGGGCAAGTCAGATTAAGCATATACTAGTGGCATTGATGGTGGCCCATTAGAAAATATGGAATTGGTATTGCGTTTTTCTTTTCCATTATTGGCCACAATCAACAGAAAGAAACACAAAATATGTGTACACTTACTCTTTACAAAGTTAAACACCTACATGTTAAATGGAATGAATCACATACATCAAACATGGCAAAAGTTAAAACGCATGAAATTTTAAATGCAACATGTATCTAGGCTAACAATTTATCTGAGCCAACAATTTATCTAATAGAAAATAATTAAAATATCAATTGCACAATAAACATATTTAGAAATTCCTTTCTCCTCTAGAAATGTATACATACATAAATGTAGAAAGTAGTAAAGGAACCGGTTTGCATTGTATTCATTTTTTTCTGCACATTTAAAATCATAAAATAATATTTTTTCTGCACTTATAATAACAAAATAACTATTTTTTCTGCATGTGTGCCAACAGTTTTTTGTGTGCTACACATACAAATATTAACATATAATATTAAATAAACATATTTTTTCTGCATTTATAATTTAGAATAAAATAAAACCTATTTTTTCTACACATTTAACATCATGAAATTAATTTCGATTTTGCAATAATTTCTTCACTCTCCCCAATATGAATGAAGGCCCAAATATCTTTAACTAATAATAGAGAAATATGGAAAATGCGTAATAATCAAAACAATTGTCATTTCAATTGTATTTGCTTGTATAAAAGCATTCAAACACTTTTTTTTCGTATGTAAACCAAAATAAGGTTAAATTACAGCCATAACTAGGCATGGTAACAAGAAGTAAAAAATGTAAACAGAATGAAAATGTCTGCAACAAAAGGCAAGTGGACGTCACAAAGCTAGCGAACAACACAAGGCGAATGGACAACACAAGGCTAGTGCCCAACAAAAGGCAAGAGGACAACACAAGGCAAGAGTATAGATTGCATAGATTATACATTGCATACTTGCTCCGCAGTTATGAAATGTGATTTGATATGTATTTGAGGATTACAATTATTAAAACTTTCCAGACAATTTCATAATTTAATAAATGATTGCAGTGGTATCAAGCATTTTATCACAGCGACCCATTGATAGCATTTGTAAAGTTGTTACAACCCACAACAAATTCTAAATATAAAACAAAAGGTGTTACAAATAAGAAATAGATTAACATTTTAAACAACCAATCAAATTTGTGTATTTTGCTACTCGACCTAGGGTGTCCATACCCACTTGGTGAGTACCACTGAATTAGTGTAATAACTATACTTAAATATATGTATATATCACTGACAAATGTAATGAATGCAATTATTTGGTTTAATTGAGGTCCTAATCTTGATTCTAAGATGTACTGAGTCCCTCAGACTCCAAACAGTACCTCCAATGATCATGCACTTTGTCTTTCTGATTAGGATCATCTGAAGGTTTAAAAAAAATAAAAATTTTTTGGTCCGAGTATTCAATTACAATAACATGTTTTTAGCCCGTTAATAACTTAATTTTGATTATTTATTTTACTATTATGGAATTTTTATATGCCGCACAGCAAAAGTCATACGGTAATCATTTTTATTTTAAACATTGTATATCAAGAACACAAAATGTGTCACTGTTGATTATAACATAATAGGAATTGAGAGGTTTTATTGAAATAAAGTCTTAGTACAATTACAGAGATGCACAAATTGACAAACTAGCTTCATGAACAGATTGCTACTACATATACACTTGTAAAGAATTGATTATTTAAAAGCCTCCTTTAAAATGGAATTGAAATAGTAAAAATAAAAATTGCTTTAATAGTAGTGTTTTTAGGCCTAAGTAAACATGGATAAGAGCACTAACAGATCAGTAGAAACCTAAAATATAACTTAAAATCTCATGATATAATGGCTGAAACAAAAATTACATTTGAGAGTACCTAATAAAAGTTATGAAGATTTTTAGCATATGGCAAAATAATGTTCAATACTTTAAATTTGGGGGTACCTCCTAAATTTTCATCCTATTTAATTGCACACCGCATTTATTTCTCCAACAACTTCAACACTCCGGCTGATGCTCTAATCTGTTGTTTTTCTAGGTAATTCCTACTGTTGGCCTCAGTTGAATCAAGAAAGTAGCGGTAATTAACCATTAATCCACAAGATTGATTCAGACCTCGGATCGATGTATCCCCTAGAAAATTAATTCTCCATAGAACAGCTCCATTGCTTAAGTGGAAATTGGCTGGAAAGTCAAATCAAGTTTGTTAATATTTTAACCATTTCTTTTTAACAAGTAAAGTATCAGGAACCTATCTGAATCTTATCAGTTTTGGCCTATTACTGAAAGGCTTTGGCTTATTAATGACAGGGTTTTGCCTATGACTGATAGGCTTTAGCATATTACTGACAGGTTTTGGCCTATTACTGATAGGCTTTGGCCTATTGCTGATCACTGACAGGCTTACAGAGAAGACATAAATTTAATTATGTTTAATTATTAGATAGACCATGCTATATTGAATCTGGTTTCTCAGCGGATCCCTGAATTCTGGTTGACAATGAGCTCCAGTATAAATTTCATTTATGCCATTTGTTTTTCCTAAAGTGTGTAAGCATTTATTTGGTCAAAATTTTTTTTTTAATGCTGCCAATTTAAGGTTTTGATATTTGTTGACATTTTTTTCATCCTGATTTTCACAAAATTCATAATTGATTTCGTCAATTTAAATTGTGCTGAAGTAAACCTGCTAGTTTGACTAAAATAGATGTGTCTTATGGAAAACAAAAAGATGTTTCTTATGAAGAACAAACAGATGTTTCTTGTGGAGAACAAACAACTTACCCACTGGATTTAAGGCATAATTTCTCCTTTTTTGAATGTATAAATAATTCGCACATAATCTCATTAGTGGACTCATCATAATCTGTAATAAAAAAAACATATTTAACAAATTTTCTTAGAAATGTTTAGTTTAAAAAAAACTTAAATAATTAATATACAACATAGCAGGAATTAGTTAAGATACTCCTGTATTTGATCATGCACTATATCCATTTAAATATTTGTACATCTTCACCGATTGTTTTAAAAAAGGAATAAACAGCAACAAAAATGTTTACCAAGGAAACCATTTACAGTGTACAGTTTAATTTTATCAATAAGAAATCAGCTGTTTATTTTTAAATTGTGTTTATAAATTACTTTTAATTTTCTTTTATATAAAACTTGAAAATTAGTAAATGAGTTAATCATGGCAATCAATAATGTCCATACAAAAACTCACTGTTGCTAACATTTTGTAACATTAGATCACCAGATCATTAGGAAATTAAATTTATTTTATAAAATAATTTAATACATTAAAGCCTATATTTATAAATCATTATAAATGTAAAGGGTAATGCACAAAGCTTTAAAATGCCTTCTAAATACAATCCAGGTTAATTAATGATTTGAATTTTGTTGAACACTTAGAAAAAAGATAATAATAAGTTATTAATTAAGAATAAAAGTTTACCTTAAAGTAATATACTCAAATAACAAAGATAATTTACAATACAGAGTCTAAATTTTTCAAAAATTAAATATTTATAAATGTCTTAATCTGTGTGATATTTATAATCCTCCTAACATAGCTACATGCTTAAATAGTAATACCAGTATAATTTTAATATATGATCAAAATTGTATTTTACAGGGCCACACAGAATTTAATATGCATTTTTTTTCTTCTTTAACTTTATAAAATTATGTTCTGTCCATGCACACATTACACTGATTAGCTCTGACTCATAAAAAAAATAATTTAAAAGAAAAATTGCATTATTTTTATGTATATTGCAACTTATTTTTGTTTATTAATTGTATCTTCTTTTTCAAGTTCAAGGTACCAAGCATCAGGGATCAGGAATTATTCACTCTAAATACTGTTCAAAACTTAATGTCTTTAATTTTCTTTCTAAAATGGATGAAGTGCTTGGAGCCAATGGTCAAAATAGGTTGTAACTGCTAAAGCACTGAACTGTCTTTGCCTAGTTCTATAGATATTTGGGGTTACTTTGTGGCACTGTAAGTAAAGTACAAAAAAATTACTTTGACAGTCTAGGGTTCAAATCTAAATTCCAGTATGTACTAAGCCCATGTACAAAAACATGGTGCAATTAAAAAATATGAATATACTAAAAAAAAAAGGATAGTATCTGTAAAAACCAGAACAAAAACAAATATATACGTTAGTATTTAATGTTTTGACTAACCCGCTGAAGAGTTTGATCTCTGTACCATTTGTGTGATAAAATTTGATCTTTGAAAGTGTCCAGCAATGAATTGTGATCTGCATTTTGATATGGCACAAGGGCTTCCAAATCTTGTAGTGAAATAGGAAAACCAGGATCTTCTCGTAAATCTAAGATTGAAACAAATCAAAATGTTAATAATGTTTGAGATATGCTAAGGACATCATTTCTGATTTTTTTAAGCATAACTTATTATTTCATTGTGAGGAATTGCCGTCAAGTCATTGGTGATATTTAAAACAACATAAATTCTTTAAACAACATTTATAGATTGTGGAAAATCCTGAGAATAAAATTTACTTTTTCTATGGAAATGAAATTTTTAAAACTTTAAGTACTGATATGATATAAATTTACAATGAAAACACTGTAAAGGAAAATTATATTAATTTCTCATAATGATTAGTTCTTAAGGCACATGCAATGAAAATTCAACATTGACAGATATTTCAAAGACTTATTGTATATCTGTTAAGTTCCACTCTGTGCCGGTCAAGTTCAATAGTGAATCATAAATATACTTCAAACTGCAAAATGTATTTTAATCATGATTTACACTAAAAAATCTACTTAAACTATTTGATAAAGGAGCATTTTTTTTAGATTTGCAGATATCTAAAAAAAATTACATGCTTTGATGTGGCGTCCTTAACTGAGGCTTATTTATTATTTTTTAGATTAAGGCAATACAAGTTGCGTTTTACAAAAATATATATATTTAAGGGCCATTATCAATTTATTGATCATTCTGGCTCCTGGTTTCAATTCAGAGTTTGCCTTCTCTTAGATGAGTTGCCAAGGCTAAAGAGTCCTATCCACTCCGAGTGCTTGGGATGTTTCTTTTGCTTGGTGGGTGTTGAACTCCAGACCACCAACTATTTGGATTGAGTCAGTGTAGGCCGCTCTGCCACCCAGCACTAGAGGAAAAAATATGGGTAATTACAAAACAACTTTAAACAAGGGGTATTTGTTTGTTAAAGTTGAATAGTCATTTGATCAACGCTTACTGTGTTGGTTAATCCTGTGGTTAAGAGTAGAAACTATCCAATCCCTGAATCCTGGTATTGGTGAAAGACTGGAGAAGTTTTGAAGATGAGGAAACTCTTCTTGCAACCGCCGCACAACTGATTTGATAAGGTAATTACCCAAATCAATGCCTTGTAAACCTATCAAACGAAATATCATGATTGGAATTAGTTTATGAAAAGTAAGCAATAAGGCATGTGAATAAAGAATAGTCGCATTATATTGATTTGCTTTCATTCAAAGTGTTGTAAAATACATTTTTCTAAAAAGCTTCTTGTAACTCATCTTTACTATGGAGTTCTTTAGTTTCGGTCAACAATTTTACACTTTCTTAGGCCAGTTATTATGAAAAATAACAGCCACAATGAAGAAAATTAATTTTCTTTTTAAGCACAAAGGACCAGCCCAATAAAAGAAAATTACTGACGTCATTTGAAAAGTCAACCAATCAAATCATGTGGATCTAAATGAATGCCTACATCTATTTTAAAAGTGATGACTAATTAAAAAAAAAAACTACATGAAGTGTGAATAGGAAAGTTGAGGATAGCTGGGTCAATCAACATGACAGCCAACATTCACAGGCAAAGCCCCATAAAAATAAAAGCTCACATTCACAGGTCCATCACCATAAAGACTTACATTCACAGGTAAATCACCATAAAGACCCACATTCACAGGTATATCACCATAAAGACCCACATTCACAGATAAATCACCATTAAATACCCACATTCACAGGTATATCACCATAAAGACCCACATTCACAGATAAATCACCATTAAATACCCACATTCACAGGTAAATCACCATAAAGACCAACATTCACAGATAAATCACCATTAAATACCCACATTCACAGGTATATCACCATAAAGACCCACATTCACAGATAAATCACCATTAAATACCCACATTCACAGATAAATCACCATTAAATACCCACATTCACAGATAAATCACCATAAAGACCCACATTCACTGGTAAATCACCATTAAATACCCACATTCACAGGTATATCACCATAAAGACCCACATTCACAGATAAATCACCATTAAATACCCACATTCACAGGTAAATCACCATAAAGACCCACATTCACAGGTAAATCACCATAAAGACCCACATTCACAGATAAATCACCATTAAATACCCACATTCACAGGTATATCACCATAAAGACCCACATTCACAGATAAATCACCATTAAATACCCACATTCACAGGTAAATCACCAGAAATACCCACATTCACAGGTATATCACCATAAAGACCCACAATCACAGGCACATCACCATAAAGGCTCACATTCACTGGTAGGTCAACATAAAGACCCACATTCAAAGGTACATCAACATAAAGGCCCCCAGTCACAGGTGCATCTCCATTAAGGCCCACATTGACAGGTACACCCCATAAATTCCTACATTCTGTGATAAGTAGAACACATTCCAACACACACACACCACACACACACACACCCTACACCTAAGGCCGGCCCTAGCATGTTCAAAAATATATCAGAATAAATGATGTCCCTGGCATGATACCTTGTGTTAGATATCCTGTGGTGCCAGAGACTATTCCGAGCCTGGATTGGACTAGCAAGCCAACTATGAACTCACAGTGATCCCCCCACCCCCTTTAACAGGATGGATACTTAGATGGTCCTAACTGATCTTGACGGATGAACAACTATTACTATAGATATTCCTATTCCTAGAGACCTACGTTCATTTTGCTAAAAGCATTCTACCAGCATGATCAAACTGTAGCTTTTCTGTGTCTTCTCAGTGTCTATAAATTTAAAAAAAGTTTGAACAACTGATCTGAATGTTATGAATATTTGATAAGAAAAGTGAACAAACTTTAGCCCATAAGTATTTATAGAATATTTTGTTTTGTTTATTAATATTTTTTCTGTTGTATTACCTTTCAGTGTTATTACCTTTCTGTCTTATTACCTTTCTGTGTTGAAGTTATTGAATAAAATATTGCCCATTTTATATTTGCTTGTTCTTCTTTCTCAAAATAGTGTTGTGAGGCTAAATTGTCATTGGTCTTTTCAGCTGTGCCAGAGGCCGATGGGGAAATCTCTTCTTCTGGAGCGCATGCATCTGCCAGGCTTTTTTCAAGGGAAACTGTTGGCCTAGCTCTTGCATTTGGTATAATGGTCTGTAATCAATAGGTATACAAATATTTTATTGATGAGAAGTTCTGGATTTTTACATAGAACCGTTTCCCTAGTCAAATATGAGAGTAAACCCCCTATAATTAAAATATTTTACTTTGCATCTTGAAACTTCAAAACAAAACAGTTGCATCCTGGTTAGCCACTTTAGATAAAACTCTAGTGTAAGCATGATCTATTCTAGCACTCAAATCAATTTGTACTTGTACAAACAATGACATCTCATACTAAAAAGGTCCACTATATTTGTTACTGAAACCACCAGTGAGTCGTGATAACATTTTGTTGTCTCTTAAGATTCCATTTGCCACAAGCTCTCTGCCAGATGGATTTCAGTAAAGAATTAACTATATAATATCTGAATGCTCATTGCTCTCAATCACACCTGCACACAGTGATAAATTCATTCAGTGATACATATTGCTTGAGGTGAGATGTAAAACTTGATACCGGTATATAAAAGTTCAAACTGCACTATCAGGACTAAGATATTTTCATATGAATGCTTGCTTTCAGTTCAAACTGCACTATCAGGACTAAGATATTTTCATATGAATGCTTGCTTTCAGTTCAAACTGCACTATCAGGACTAAGATATTTTCATATGAATGCTTGCTTTCAGTTCAAACTGCACTATCAGGACTAAGATATTTTCATATGAATGCTTGCTTTCAGTTCAAACTGCACTATCAGGAATAAGATATTTTCATATGAATGCTTGCTTTCAGTTCAAACTGCACTATCAGGACTAAGATATTTTCATATGAATGCTTGCTTTCAGTTCAAACTGCACTATCAGGGCTAAGATATTTTCATATGAATGCTTGCTTTCCGTGTAAAACCCATTTAACAAAATTTTTAATTTTTCAACATTCACAGGGTTTCTTTGTTCATACCACTTTAATATCATCATATAACTCATTGGCAAATCTAAAAATAGCATCACAACAGCAGAGCATTAAGTATGCTGCCTCTGCATGTTTGCTTTTAACACAGGGACATGGACATTTTTTTAATTTAAGGACATACTTGTTTCATTAATTAACATGAACTCACTTGAATATTAGATGAGATATCAGTAGTAAGCGCTCTGTGTAGGACAACAACAGGCTCTCCTGGCATGCTGTTGTGAGTAAATATGTAACATCGTCTATAGGGACCTACTCTTCTCTTTATGTCTTCCCATGTTTTTATTCTGTGTACTGCTTCATAAGTAGAAATCTTTTTTTTTTTAAACAACAGAAGAGCACATTATCTCTTTCATAAACATTCAAAACATTTGTTTGCTTATAAAGTAGAAAATCAATTGTATAAAATCTATGGATAATAATATATATTATAGGTGAAAAACATCCAAGAAGATTGATCAAAATTAATGGCATAGTAGAGAAATATGTTTCAATGTAAGTTCTCATGTGGTTAAGAGGTGCACAATTTGTATGGTTTATTGTTAAAAAAAAAAAAAAGAACAGAAAAATTTTTTCATTAATAATATATATTATAGGTGAAAAACTTCCAAGAAGATTGATCAAAATTAATGGCATAGTAGAGAAATATGTTTCAATGTAAGTTCTCATGTGGTTAAGAGGTGCACAATTTGTATGGTTTATTTTTAAAAAAAAAAAAAAAGGACAGAAGAATTTTTCCATGATGACACTCCAGCCAATAAAGGGAAATAGTGGCCTAAAAGATATTGTTAAGTCCATTCAGTTCAGTGAATCATTAAGTAAATATTCTCAGGATAGTCAGTAGTTCAAAATTTCAGTGAGTGATTAAGTTCAATGTTCCAGTAAATCTTCATTATTCCTGCACCAGCCAGCTCCAGGAATCTCTTACAAAGAACCTCACATTGCAGTGAACGGGCATCATCTCCAGAGGAAAAGTTCACATATTTATAAGCACTTTCTAAGGGTAAGCAACAATAAATGATGATTTCAACCCTAGACACATACACAAGCTTCTTGGCATATGGTGGAAGGAAAAAGATCTTGATATAGAAGTTTTATAGCTAGATGTTTCTTAAGAATCCACACACTCTTTTTAAAAGACAAGCCAAATTGGGCTGAACATGTTACCAGGGTGCCTTAACAGCTATAACAACTATCAAAAGGGAAGTGATTATTTTGAGCTCAGAAAAAAAGATTTCAAAGATTGCCTATAAGTATCCCTCAAACCAAGGGATATTTGCTCAAAGAAAACACTTTAGATTGCGCAACCTGGGAAGGCAGATTCACAGTCAGAGCACATCCAACAGAGACTAAAAAAGGTAGATTCACTATCAGAGCAGACCAAATCAGAGACTTAAGAAGGTGGAATCACCATCAGAGCACACTCATCAAAGCACACCCATCAGAGACTAAAAAAGGCAGATTCACTATCAGAGCAGACCCATCAGAGACTTATAAAAGGCAGATTCACCATCAGAGCACACTCATCAGAGCAAACCCATCAGACTAAAAAAGGCAGATTCACTATCGGAGCAGAACCATCAGAGACTTAAAAAAGGCAGATTCACCATCAGAGCACACTCATCTGAGCAAACCCATCAGAGACTAAAAAAGGTAGATTCACCATCAGAGCACACTCATCAGAGCAAACCCATCAGAGACTAAAAAAGGCAGATTCACTATCGGAGCAGAACCATCAGAGACTTAAAAAAGGCAGATTCACCATCAGAGCACACTCATCTGAGCAAACCCATCCGAGACTAAACAAACACCTGTTTCACTATTTTTTCTTTATGTCCTTGATAAAACTAATTTGACTGACAAGTTCAGATGTTTTGTTTTTTTTAAAGATAATTATATAAACATTACAAACAATCCACATCAGTTTCATTAGAAATGATCCATGACACAAACACATTTTTTTAATACAACAGTATTGATAAGCGTTTGTTAAAAGACAAAAGATGATGGCCAATGGCTTCAGAAAATAAGCCTCAACTAAAATTACTATAATACAATAGAATATTATCTTTTGAAAATTCACGGATAAGGCTAACTACTTTTACAAGTAATTTAAAATAATTATGGTCTTCTGTAATTTAATCCTTGTCATATCTTTGTGTTACATTATGCAACATCTATTTTAAATGAAACATACTTCATACATTTTTTAACCTACCTTTTGAACCAGATCACAAGAAGAATTCCATGTAATTCTTTCCAAATTTAGTAGGCCAACTGTGAACCAGAGACGCAGTAGATCCATTAAGGCAATATTGAGTTCTTGAAACAGTGCCACGTCCATCTCACTTGTGCAACTTTGCTTAATACTCTTAAAACATATTTTAAAAATTGGATTATGTTTTGTGCTGATATGGGTACATGAACACAGATGAAGGAATTAGTGAACACAACAAGGGAGACAATACTCTTAAAACATATTTTAAAAATTGGATTATGTTTTGTGCTGATATGGGTACATGAACACAGATGAAGGAATTAGTGAACACAACAAGTGAGACAATACTCTTAAAACAAACTAATTACTAAACATTGAATAGTAAATATTTAAACTGTTAATAAAGTGATTCTGGGGCTTGATTATAATGACAAGTAACAAGTTGGGGATTTAGGACATCTTCTCATGACCTTCAACCTAAAAACAAATTGATATGTCTATATATATTGACATTTGATAATGTGTCGTCAATAAAACTACATATGCTACTGTGTTGTCTATGATAATGTGTTTTTCATTTCTATGCTCCTGTCAATTTTGTGTGTTTCCACTTTCATTCACTATAGTTGATAGGTCATGCTATACTATTACTGATAAGGCATTTGTCACTGTGACATTTTATACATCTATTCAAATTTTCTGTAACACCCCCCCCCCCTTCCAAGCTTGTCAATTTGTTCACGTTTTACACATTCTAATAAAATTATCTTATTTCTTAATGAGTGATCACCTAGAATTTATCTGGAAAAGGGGGTAGGCAAAAAGATGGGAAATGGGGGGGGGGGGGGGGGGGGGGGGGGGTTTAAAAATTATTTTTTTTTTTGTTCACGTTTTACACATTCTAATAAAATTATCTTATTTCTTAATGAGTGATCACCTAGAATTTATCTGGAAAAGGGGGTAGGCAAAAAGATGGGAAATGGGGGGTGGGGGGGGAGGGGTGTGTGGTCTAAAAATAAGTTTTGTTTTAACTAGTCTTAAATTGAACTGTATAATAACGGTACACATAACTTGAATGTTTAGGTTCTTTAACTTTAAATATGATTATATGATTTTTATTTTATTAAGTAAATACAATTTAAATATGAATTATATTTAACTGATACATCAGATAATATCTTATTTCTGATCAAGATAGACTCAATGGTCAACTTCTTGATTTTGAGAAGTGTGCTATAAAACAGTGTTTACATAGGCTACAATGTTTGATGATGCACAAAGGGGTTAACCAACTAAAACCAGTGTTAACAAGGCAGTTGCAGAACTTGCCCACATGTACTTGAAACTAAACAAATTAACTTCTTCTTAGAGCTCCTTTACCATCAATGAGTGGTTCACATGTATTAGTAGCAGTGTCATCTATGTGATTGTTGCCGAAAGTGTTACTCTTGTTATATAGGTGAGACAGGAAGAAGACTGTCAGATAAGATTTAGTGAGCATCTTCAAAATTTTGAAGGAAAAAAATGTCCCACTTCGTCCCACTTCATCCCACTTTAACGAAGGCAACATAAGACACATTGAATGTATTCATCACAGCCTTGCTTTCATACCCTAATATGACAGCAAGAATAAGGAATGGAAATTAAGTAATTCAAATTATATGTACCACATTGCTGCATGTTGTCACTCAAGTACTTTAATTTTTCCCTTTTATATTGATTTCGTATTTACATTTTGAAACTTTGGCATTTTCTATTAAACTTTTCACTAAAATCATTAGACTGTAACTGTATTAAACTGTTCCTTGGTAATGTCTCCATAATAGATTTAAATATGAATTAGACATGACCGATTTGTATCAATAAAACAATATAAAACTTGCTGTTTAGATCTTTCTACAATTTATTATGTTTCCTTTTTGTCTGATTCTATCTTGTTTTTTTGTGTGTTTGTTGTGCCTGAAGAGGAAAGCATTCAGCCAAATTGTTGATTTGATTTTCTCATGTTGTCATTCAAATTTCTACAAATCCTGTTCTTAATATTTCATCCACAAAGCTTGAGCACGGTCTCTACCATATTATCCTAAAAACAATATTAAGGGGTATACGTGTAGAAGCTACATTTTTATAAACTTATTTTGTTTTTGTAAAATAATTAGAGCAAACAAACGTATTAGTGCATGATATAATTATTAAAAATTGCATTTACCAGGACATCAGCTCGACAGTCTACCAAAAATTTCACTCCTCCATCTACCCTTCCAATATGTGTAAATAATGTTTTGAATTTTGGTTTTAGACTTGACCGCAGTTTCTCTGATGAAGCTAACAGGCTAACATCTCCTTTGTCCTAAAGTAAGCAATTGCAGGCATACTTGTTAGTCATAAATGTCAAAAGATTTTTTCAATTTGTAAAAACTAATTGAAGAATAAAAAAATCAAAATTTTATTAAGGTAATTATAACATTTACATAATTTGTAAAAGGAAACAAGTTAGGAGTATTTCCTTACCTTGCTGTTTTTTCAAAGAATTTTAAGTTGTATATTTATGCAAACAACATACCTTTACAGCCACTGCTGTCTTTGCAACAGTGACTACATTTTCTGGATGAATGCCATAATTTTTTGCAAGGTCACGTAAAAAAGCTGCTCTTTCATCTCGAGAAATGTTGTTGTAATACTTTATAAACATACAACATTTATCCTATTTAAAAAAAACATGACAATTCAGAATTTTGAAATATTGCAATTTTGAGTCTACGGATATTTTGCAAAATTAATGTGAAAAATTAAACTTAAATTATTTAATAAGATTGATAAAATGGAGTAAACAAAATTAACATATTTTTTTTCTTCTAGGTTTTAACTATGGTTTAATACCTCTGATGTTTGCAAGTTAGCATTAATGTCTGAAAATGTTGATTGTAGAAAAGTGAATCCATTTGCATTATTGTTAGCATTGACTCCGGATGATCTTAGGGCTACTTGATGGCCAACCTGATGAACACAAAAACCCACCTTAAAATGTAAAATATTTTATTGGAGTATTTTATATGTACTAAATATGCAGTTATCAAACAAGGAAACTAACACCAACGAGAAGAGAATATGACTTATCGTTAATATGCTAATCTTTAAAGAGTAATGACTAGCTTGGGGCTTTTTAAGAGCAAATCCTACATTTAAAATTAAAAATTGTTCACCTACTTTGGTACTTTGACACAAAATTTAAATATTTTCCGATTGCCATGAATGATACATCATTTTAAAGGGCTAGCTATAAGCTTTACAACAACATCAATTTCATCTTTCTATCTTATGGAGTTATGATTTTTTTGGTGATTTTTTAAAAACCCCTTCTTTATCTTAGTATTTAACTGAAAAAACGTGTGACCCACTTTACAAATTTCTGCCTTATTTTGCCCAAAACTTTTTGATTTTAAAAGATAATGCTACCAAATTTTCAGGAGACATTCTCAATGCAATATACAACCCAATAAACAACAAAACTTTTGTACAACATCAAGACTTTTATTTTTTTTAAAATTTATTTAAGGGTATGTTCAGAAAAAAGTGAACAGAAAAATTGGGAAAATCATTATTTATACAGGAAAAAACGAAAAAAATAACATGTTTATTGAATTTTAACTAATTTTATTATGCTTGTGTTAAAACTTAAATCAATTATTCTATTTATTAAAAGGTAAGTAAGTCTTTTTTATATATAAAATTGAACGCATGTAATTATAAATAAAAATTACTCAAATGAAATCATCAATGTCCATGATGATGAGACTAAGTTCAAAAATGTTATTTAATTTGATAAATCAAATAATTGCCTGTGTACTGCTTTTCTATGTCCTAATAAAAATATAATTACTATGATGATGTTGTTTGAGTATTGTTTATTAATTTGATGTATTTTAATAAATCTTTCATTTACTATTAATATTTAATTATTATTATTAAAACTATTTTAATTTCTCTTTACTTTACCAAATTTGGAAATTATCAATATGATAACAATTTGAATATGTAAATTAGGCCTTATGTAGTATTAGAAAATTTGTATTAGTTTATTAAACTTTGGGGCTTAATATTAATAGTTATAATTATAGTAGAGATTAGTAAATAGTACCGGTACTTAAAACTTACTAAACTTAGGCTTAGTGGCTAAGCTTAGATTTAGAAGAATAGACTTATAAATTATAGTTAAATTGTAGTTGAAGGTCTAGAAATAGTTGGTGGAAGCAAACTTATATTAGATTTTATTTATATTTTCGATTTCTGTATTCTAAAATGACAATTTACTTAGATTTATTCAGATATTAAAAGATTATGGAATATTAAAACTCTCTTTTGACTGATACCGAGAGCGAATTTCGTTTCCGGTGAAGATACAAAATATGGAGAAATTTATTTTTTCCCTCCGGTGATGAGAGCGTGATGAAAATAAGAAAGGTTTATATTAACCTAGAAAATAGAATATAGACTATTTCAAAGTTATTCCCTACCCCATTTGAATGCTTAACTCCTTTTTAAAGGTTTTAATGTCATTTTATTGCTAAAACGGAGTATTTATACATTTTTATAGCTCACCGTACCGTCAAAGTGACACAAAAAAAGAACAGAGATAAAGCAAGTTGGTCTAAAGATATGTGCGTCACCGGACAAAAAATATTAATCGTAATTGATGACAAATAAATGTACAAATCGGAAACTATGACGTAAAACGCATAAATCCGAGGTCACCGTAGATGCGATTGTAAGATGGCCACTTCAGTTTTTGCATCTTTTTTCCATATGCGCAAACTGAATGCGCAAGCGTTTATCGAAATGCCTAATTTAATAATAAATAGACACACTCACACACATCGGAAAATTAAAAACTCAGATTTTTCTGCGCCGATACACAAAAAATAGTACTCCCTTGGTTTACCAAAGTATCTACTTAATCCTACTCTCACCTCGTCACAAAAAATGACACCCCCGCCCCCCATGCCATGAAATCATTTATGGAAGGCCCCCAAAGAAAATATATACATTTACTTAGTTAGTATAGTCAGAATAGTAAGTAACAGGTGTAGACTAGGAGTAGGGCCAAGTCGTAGTGTCGACTATTACTATTGTTATTGTAACTATTTAAGATTAAAAATTAAGTCAACTAGATTAGACTTTGAATCATTGATGAGTGAATTGAGTATTAATTAACGAAGTGGTTATGCGCAGCCGACTGCGTATAACCCTGAGAGTTATACGCAGTCGGCAAGTCACGTGAGGTCTATATGAGTCCTGTGTTACACTATCAATCAATAAAGATGCCTACTAATCAGATTGACTGGGTGGTCGAATGGTCTAAACTGAGCAAACCTCAAGCTGGTGGACTGGAGTTCAATTCCAGCCGAAGGTCAGCCATGAATACGTATTAGTTGTTATGCTTGTTCTCGAGAATGGAGCAAAACCAGCTAGGCTTATTGTTTTATTTTGTTGTGGCTAAAACATGTTTAAACTTGATAAGAATTATTAACTTGACCAATGTAAGGTTAATAATAATAATGTTATTCTTATAATTATCATATTATATGTTTGTATTGTTAATATATATTTTGTGCTGTTAACTAATTTTGTGGCAGATAAAAACATGTTTCTCTGGTACAGTAATTATAATCAGGGGTGGTGAGTAGCAGAAAAAATAGCTGTAGGGGCAGGGGGTTCTGTAGAGAGGGCACTGTATGTAAGCAATACTTTCAAACAGTTATAGTTTTGCATGGAAGCTGAAAACTGTTACATTTATGTCACCAAAAAAAAAATTATAAATTATATAATTTTTAAAAATAAATAGAATGTATTTCCTGAATCAGTCAGTAAAACCAACCACATGATGGTCATAGCAACATATAAAAAACTAATCAATAAGAATACAGAACTAGACTTAGACCATAGAAATGCCTTTTAAAAAATCATCTTCTCAGGCTTAGACTCTAAGAAATGTAGACTTTGACTTAGATTTATAATATGTAAGATTATACAAATACAAGCAATGATACTAATAATAGCACTAATACTAATACTATTACTATCATTCAACATTAATTAAAATTAATTCAATTAAAATTTTACGGTAATTAAACACATTAAAAGTTATAGTTCAAAACAATACATAATGCAGCTAATTATGCATAATACTTTTTTTTTTAATTGCCAAACTAGCGGTAATAAACCTTATTTGGCTAAATTCCCAGCCGACTGCGTATAACGCTTCCCATTAATTAATGACGTGCCTTATAGGCCTATATTTATTATTATTAAGGGCCACAAGAGCACATACAGGTATGCTTTTAAAATTTGAATAATGGCGAATATCCTACCGATAAGGTAAATAATTTCCATTTTGATAACAGTATTTGTTTCCGTAGTTCTTCGTCAATCTTGATTAGGTGTATTTGTGTAATTCTTCTATTTCTGTGTTAATAAAATTATTTCCTTGAGGTTGAGAGTTACTTCCCCTAGGGGGAAACAAACAACAAAAAAAACTGAATTATATATGCGACTAAGTTGGGGTCATTAAAGAAAATACTATCGCCAATCTACATAAATAATATGCGAAAAATAATACGATTTTAGCTTATGATCAGAAGAGGCCTATTTTCAAAACAATACGATATTTATATTCGAATTCTTTATTCCTGTGACAAGATTACCCTAGACGATATAGATCATCTCGAGCAAAGGCAAAAGCGATATTTTATTGGTTCCATTAATTGTAATCGTGAAAGGCACAAATTTCTATTGCTTTTAAACAAAATGAAACATAAAATTTAGAATTTTTTAAATAAAAAATATTTTTTCTTACACATTTCCCCCGGGTGGGGAA
>CAXITT010001328.1:5494-17361 GCA_964033795.1 Lymnaea stagnalis | reverse complement strand
GAGAAAAACATTGCTGGAAATGTATATAGGCCTACATTACAGAACAGAAGATCCATTTTATTTACATATGTACACAGGCTGCTAAGACTCTTACTAAGAATTCAGTTTTCCAGCATATCCCTAGTGGCCTTTTTGCACTTGTCCAACAGCTCTTTGGACAACTGAAGGTTAGCATTGCAATTGGTTTTAGTTTTAGTTACAAGCAAGTTAGAAAAAGTATCAACCTTCATGATTGCCCTCGTTTCATTGTAATTTTTCTTTACAATCTTCTAGCAATCTGAGAGTCTGGAAACATTTCTTTGACTCTGGCATTAAAACGATCAGAGTTGGCTAGACAAATATTTCCTTCAATAAGAAAGGTGGTAAATAAAACTAAATGCCAACTGAATCGTCCAAATCCTTAGCAAAGAAATTAGACATGGATTACTTTTAGCTGCAGTTGTATGTTTTTTTTGGGTGGGTAAAATTGTTTATTAATATCATTGTACCCACCACTTTCAATAGATTTAACCATTTAATTAAGAAAAATGTTTAAAAAAGTCTGAATTAATTTTTAGCCTTGTCAATTGATGATTGAAGAATGATTTGAATTTTGAAGATCACGGTTGGCTTCGATAAAAACAAGGCAGTTTCTACATGTCAGGCGACAGGACAAAAAGAGCGTGAGATATTCATCCGGCAGGCTTGCTACGCTTTATAAAAAACATTGGCTCTTTTTAACCAATTGTTCATTATATATACCAGCAATGGTTCTAGAATTTCTTTTTTCATAATTGAACATATTTCTTTTTCGTGTAAATGTCCAGACTATCTTAAATTTGTTGAAATTAAGTGCTATAAACTCTGATTGACAATTAGCGGTCACATGACAAGGTGACGGACAAATATCTTTTGCAACTTTGTTACAGTGGTCATGTGACACTTTGTTACAGTGGTCTTGTGACTTGGTCGAAATATATAATTGCCGGATAAATATCCTCGAGAATAATTTACTTATTTGTCCAGTTGCCAGAAATGTATGCACTTTGTAAAAACAAATCCAACACTTCCTGTTGTACGAGATTTAAAAAAAATTTTTTTTTGGTCGCTTTCGGATTTTTGTGACGGTGAAAAATTAATAAGTTAGAAAAATTTGAATTTTAAGGCGTTTGATGGAAGGTCGGAATGAGGGGTAAAAAATGTGTTTGATACCGACAAAATCGGAAGGGTTGGCAGGTCTGCTATTTTTTTAGACTAATTTTATTAAAAAATTTCATACATTAACTAAAAAGCTAAGATCTATGCCTCTCATTTTAAAATATGCTTCTCCCTAATTTGTCTGAAACAATATTTATTGGTTGTTTTGAAAAATATATATTAACAACTTGTTAAAAGACCAAAAGAAATAAATGATCCAGCACTTTTGATTGGAATCTAAGAACCTCAACTTATGTTATGCTCACCTACAGATCTGGAATGGTGCCCAGTGGCACAGTTGACCAGTCCACCAAATCTGACATAAATTCAACCAAATCAAATGTTAATCATTGATTGAACCCATATCTTTATGTGACATTAATTGAGATGAACTTTGCAATTTTAAAATGCTAGAACTCAATATTTCTGGAAAACATCAATTCAGTCTTATAAATTTGTTGTTTTTAAATATTTTCTACAATGTAAAAAAAAAATCCCGACAAAAAGCTACTGAGAAAAATACAAAGCTACTGTTATATTAATGATTCATTGGCGGTCACAATAAGCTTAATTATTTTTACAAGATATTTCATAGTGAATAGTTAACCAAGCTATTTATAAGAAATCCTAAACGTCCAAATACAGCTAGCTATCTATTTTAAATAAATAAAGAAAATAATTCAGTTAGTCTTGTAGGCTACTTTTTTCAAGTATGCAGAAAAATCTAATTTAAAAATATCCATTGGTCTCACCATACACAACAGTACTCAGTACAGATTCTCCTTAAAGAAAATATTTGATCATATAAAACAATTCATTTAAGCTTGCACTCAAATGAAAATATTGTATGTACTGTAAGCTGAGATATTCTTCATAACTGGCACAATGGAGTACCCATCTAATGCTGTCAGTACAAGACATACAACATACCCTATAGAGACTCACACAAAATTACCTGTGCATAAAACCCATGGTATCTCATCTTCCTCAGAGGTTGTTAGCGTTTGAAGATCACGAATAATATTTGATGAAATCTCTTGAGTCTGTTTTAACTTGGCTTGTTTCAGATCTGTGATAATCATAGATTACTTATGATTATCCACATATATAATTCACACGCTTAGGATGATGTCCTAAGGCTTATGAGCATTTTAGTTTTAATTTAATTCATATAATTCTATCTTAACACTGACATGGAAGCTGGTCATTATCAAAACAGCCTTTATGTATATTTAAGAAAACTTAACAGGTGTAAAGTGGAACTTAATGAGTTTCCATGTGTCATACCTTCTGCAGTATAAACTGTATCTGTGTCCGAGTCATCATTTGAAGTCGCACCTTGGGCAACTTTTGTTTCAAGATTTAACAGCTCTCTTACTTTGAGGTAGCATTCATCACCAAGACTTTCCTTATCAGCTAAGCTATAAAAAAAAAAGTTTGTTCACAATGAAAAGAAATGCATAAAACTATTTAAAAGATAACATAACAAGGTACAGTTCCGTTTTTGCTCATTAAAAGAACAAAACTTTATCAAGTTATCCTTTGGTATTTTTTACAAGTAATTTACATTCACTTCAGGCTTTATTTGGTTTATTTAATTAACAGTAGACTGTAGAGAATTCGAAAGACTCCAAGACATTTTAAAAAATAACACACTAAATCAACAAACTATTTAGCTGATAGGGCAAAAAAAGAATATTGGATGCAATTAATTTCACATGAGCATGTTTTATTTTAAAACACCTCTCTAGGATAGTGGTCTGAAAAATGGTGTGAGTGCTTTGATCTGCAGTGAGTTTGAAATAAAATTTAGTAATTAGAAAATAATTGTGTTTTTATATATATATATATATATATATATGTATATTCAAGTGAGCTTTTTTTATATATATATTCCAGTGTGCACTCTTGTCATTACAAATAATGTATGAAGGTGAAACTATAAAGCTCTGGGCACTGATGCTCTAGGAACTATTGCTGATCAAATTAATTACACTGCAGAGCAAGATGCTTGGTTACTTTAAACAAATGGGCAGCACGAAATAGGAAAATATGACAAAATAAAATAATCATTCAAATGATTTATAATGCAAAAGTAATTAAGTCTGCATTAACTGATCAATTAATAATGAAGGCCAACCTACTATTTAAAAAGGTGTACAGTAAGTCTGTTGATGTTCTGCAGGCAAGCAGATAGCAGAGTCTTGGTCGGCAGGTGGACCGAACTTTTGAACATTCCAACCTGCTTTCGTTTTTTCTCTTTTTTTGAAGGGATGCAAACAGCAATAATTTTGAGACAATTAAGTGAATGCTAAATGAAAAAATAAAACCATCAAATCTTAACACAACAACCCCCCCCCACGGGGGATATTAAATTAAAAAAAAATAACATGTTCCAATTGTAACATTAAATGGACTCTAATAAAAGTTATTCAACAGAGTTTAAATTAATTTGGTGATTAGGTCTAATAATACTAAGAAAATTTTCTTAAAGGAACAAACCTGAATTCTGGGAAAGGAAGAAAGCAATCCAGGCCACAAGTTGGTAGTTTCGAAGGCCTTCATCCGAAGTGACAGAAAACATAGCCATGTGAAGCATAAATGGGAGATCACTGTTAGCATGCAGCATTTGAAATAATGGTCGCCAAAACTCCACCATTTCTAAAGGTACTGTCGGTGGAGACTGGGTAAGCAGATCTGAGAAGAAGAAATAGTAGTGTTCAAAGTCATCTTCAATGCATTCTTTTCAGCTTTTTACTTCTGTCTATTTCAGTTCTCCCTGTAGTTGTACTTTGAAATATATTTCAATTACTGTTGCAAAGCTAACTACTGGCTATATAAGATCTTAATTGTAAAGGGATAAATTGTGCAGTATTCCGTCACCATTAATATAAGTCATACCAACTCCTTGAAAATAGTAATATTGCAAGATTCTTTTTTGAAGTCTTACCCCAAATTAAGAAATAGAAACTTTGTTGGTGTTAATTTGTCAATATGAAATCAAATCCTCTTTGCCTTTACTGTCCTGGGAACAAATAATCTTGTCTACACGAGTCTTACAATGATGTTTTAATTTAACAGTATGAAGTGTGGTAGTTAAACAAATTGCCCCACTTAACATTTAATATCCACATGATTGTTGACAGCCATTTATAACATTTATATCCACATGACGCCGATTGATGGGTTTATTACTTAGCAACAAGAAAAATTCATTATTAATTTCCACTTAACTCAGACCTGTTACCATCAAACTCCTAAATTCTTATCATATCATCTGAAAATCTTACAATACAGTATCTTTATAATAAATAAATAAACACAGTATTTATTACATATACATGAACTACACGCATCGTGTGTCCAGTGGGATCCAGTTAAGCTGACATCAAAAAGATTACTTCCAAAATTAGATGACTGCTGTCCACACTGTGGTCACTTTGTTTTGCGGACGTGAAACCAAACCAGGGTTTTAAAACTAGCATTAAAAATTGTCCATTCGAATACAATTAGAATCGTATAAAATAAGTCAAAATCTAATGTTGCTGTGAGGAACAGTTGAGAATGCATTCTAACTTTCCGTTTTTGTACTCATGGTAGTTCAGCCGAACAAAATAATGTCACAAAATAACGTGATACAGCAACGAAGCAAACAAAAGTGAGGATTTACTAAAAATTTTACTAGGCTAATTTTTTTTTATACTGTTACTATGTCTAGCAAGTTCATCAAAACCATGATTACAAAAAAAACTGTGGCAGTCTTATTTTATGCTTAAATATTTAGACCTAGAACAAAATACTTGAATGTATTTCTTTTTTCACTCAGTCTCTTCAAATTGTAGTTCTGACAGGTCTTGGTGTACTATCATAAAATACATCTCAAAATAGAAAATAGTAGGCAAAATCCTAAGAGTAAACCAGGCTTAGCTGCACATACATTTTAACATTTTTACATCCTTCCCAAAAAAGAGAAATCACAAATTTTAAATATTTAGTCAGTCTTATTTTGTTCATATTTGTAAAATTTAAATTTAATAGTAGAATTAAATTGAATATAGTTAATATCACTATATTAGGTATTGTATTTCTTTGTATACTTTTTTCCAGTCCTTTGTTACATATTGTTTAATAAATGAGATCAATCTTAAAAAAGCTTAAACTTAAAAAATTCATATCACAATACGTAACACTGTCTGCATTATTTTTCTCTGTACTGGGGGAAAGAGTAAAGTGGATAGATGTTTTTTTTTGCTCTATGCGCAATGTGGATATAAAGTGTTAATTGACCAATGTTATTGCATTGTGGTGGGTATCATAGACTACTTTTATAAGATGTCATTGGCAAAAGGCACTCAAATATAAACAGGAAATTCATAGTTGAAATTGAGATAAATAAAGCCCATAAATAGTTTATCTGATGCAGTCTATTTTATTGAACTTTGCATAATCAAAAAAAAATAATTAAATATTAATGTTCAATCATCAAGTGTATGGAAATAATTTAAATATAACTGCAGTTTGCTTTTACATTTTTAAATTCACACATAAGATTACTTGCATAGGGGCTAATATATCAAGATTCTTCACCTGATAACGACTTTCTTGAAAATCATAAAATGCTCTTCTTATAGCAGACATTTTCGGTGATTTCATGCTTCCTTCATTTTCTTCAGGCACAACTTCATTTGTTTGACACTCCCAGAAGTTCTCTCTGAGATAATTGAGAGCCCATTTTGCACCCGTCGCCAATACATCTAAACTTGGCAGAGAAGAATGAGTAGTATCATGACGAAGTCTGACAATCCATTCAGGAATTCCTAACTGAAATGACAGTTTTGTTCATAATTCATTATTTGCATTTCACAGCCTTTGTTCACTAGATGAGAACTATATATATATAAAAGACATTCCATTAAAATTATGTTCCATATTATTTTGATGAATAATAGTTAAGAATCAAAAGACACACAAAATTTCATTTTCTAATAAATGCTTACATTCCGCGCAATCAAATGCACTGGTTGTGCTGTAGCTCTGGTTTGTCCTTTTTCTGTAACATGGTTTACAAACCTGAAAGGTAAATTATGAAGATAACAAAACAAGGCTCCTTATGGCAGTCACAAGGCTACAGTTTAAATGCTAAATTGTCTGTTGTATATTTTATTAGGGTTTGTAACCAAAAAAAAATTTAAAGAAAGAATTTTAGAATGTTCAAAATTAGTTTTTCCTTTTAGCACATATATTTCTTTGAAGAAATGTATGCTAATATTTTATATCATGATTAAATATATTGAAATCTAATAATCTTGGTTTATAGGATTATTTAAAAAAATTAATAATTCCTTAATTTAGGCATTGATTACAAGTTAACAGTCATGTTTAAATTTTAAAGGCAAAAATGAAAAGTCTGACTTTTCAAAATTAATAGTAAAATAATACTGAAAAGAATCAATTTTTTTTGTATGCTTTTCTTTTCTTTGAATATTAATCTTGAGTTAAAATACATAGAGAGGAGCTAGAATGATATTGATCTTGGGCCCTTAATATGTAGAAGAAGAACATTTATTTGAATTAAATTTTAGATTCAAATACGTTTTACTAATTTTTTTTCTTCAACATTTTTTAAAACTATTTAAAAATTACCTAACAAGTGCTAAACCATAAAGTGATCTGAGTTGAGTTTCCTGTTGTAAAATACTCCCATCTCTTGTCACTTTGCTGTGATCCATGCTGGCTTGCATTAACATAGCAGAACTTTCAATAGCAACTGATAACTTGCTTCCAGCCCTTTAAAAGAAGTAGAAATTAAAATGTAAATTATAACGTTTTTTATAAGTCAACTGACATTAAATATCAATCTGGTTACAAATTCTCATGAGGTTATTTGAACAAAATTTAACGCTAGAGTACTAAAAAAACAAAACAATCCAGCAAATAGTTAATAGCTTAAGATTAAATGGCCTCTGTATATCCATTGTGAGTCAAAAATTTGTAAAACTTATCTTCAAATGAAAAATTGTTTCTACCTCAAATCTCCAATTTTTAGTTTACCTGGATTTCCACACAGCTATTCTATTGATAGCCTTTTCTTGAAGACTCGAATCATCGCTATAAAGATCACCGTAAACCTGCAAAAACTCTGCCCTATCAGAAAAAAAAAGAATGTCCTTCAAGAATAACTCATTGATATGTGGCAGAGTAACAACTCAATAGAATGAAAGATTCTAAATAGACTTGTTACATATTATTTAGATCATACCTTTTTTATACCATTATTATAAAAAAAAAGAATGTCCTTCAAGAATAACTCATTGATATGTGGCAGAGTAACAACTCAATAGAATGAAAGATTCTAAATAGACTTGTTACATATTATTTAGATCATACCTTTTTTATACCATTATTAACTAAATAAATTTAAAATCCAAACTTTGAGAAAAATCCCTAACAACCTTAAACTTGACAGTAAAAATAATGATGGACTGCATAAGTCAAGAATTATCAGACCAATCTAATCTTGTAGACTCATGTAAGCAGTCTTATGTCTTTTAGTTTTTAGTTGCCCATAAATTATAAATAAAATAAGAGCTCCAAATTGTGTTTTACATTGCCAATGCAGCATTATTTTTTAGAAAACCATAAGTTTATTGTTATGTTTATCCTTGTATTTGCACTAAATTTACTAAGAAAAAGTCATATAAGATTAGTGATTTACAAGAGATTGAAAAAAAAAAGAGTTAATATTAATTATGCCAAGTGGTGATCTGTCAGTGATGAGAAGACATTCCAAACCCTTGTACTCTCAAATTTTAATGGACTTTACAAACATTTATATAGCCCTATAAATAATTTGGATCATCCACCACTATGATGGTGATTTAAATGAAGCATTCAGGGACTTAGCCTAATTATATAGTAATATACAAATGCAAATTTAGTCCATTTCCATATTAAAATATGAATTATTATTGATAAGGATATGATCATGGACCAGGTTAATGATTTAGGATTGAACTGATTAGCAAATAGGCTCATACTGATTAATTGGACGCCAATTAATTTTTATGCAATTAACTTTGAAATTGAAATCCCTATTGCAAATATCCCTATTATATAATTTAGGTACCGTAATTAATTATATTTTTATTTTTAAAATAATTTTTCACAATTATAGAGCTACAATATAGATTCTGGAAATCAAGTTTATCGATTATTATGACAATAAATATGTCAAGATATAGAATCCAGTGCTACTCTGCTGTCCAAACATTTGAATATTGCACCTAGACCAGGAAATTACCCTCTGAAATATTACTTTGAATCAACTAGTGACTAGAAGTATGCCAGGCTGATGTCCTTTAAATGTAGATGCAATAGTTAACAAATGTAGAACCCAGGAAAACTGCCCTTTGTTTACATATTTAAATTTCATAGACATCTAAATTTCATATAATATAAACTTCAGCTTTCCCAACAACGCAGAATAAATACAATATTTTAAGTATATTTTAAAAAAATATTCCTAATCTTAATTCTTTAACAACATAATACTAGGCACATTCTACTTTAAGTCACTGCAGCTATTTAAATAATAGTTATGTTGTGTTTTGGTCTCATCAACTATGACTATTTAATACTATTATATTATGTTTACCAACTTTGATGATCAAGGCAAGATATTTCAATTAGTATTTTATTTGTTGGTATTTTCTATTTAAAAATTCATTATTTAATAAGATAGTAAACCGAATCTTTTCATAAAGGGGTCATTCATTAATAATGTCAACTGTCAACAAAATAAGGGTTTGTGGGGTTGGAAATGTTTGAAAATTGTTGACAAGGGGGAGGGGGAGGTTTAGATTAGTTGATGTCAACAATCATGCTTTCTCATTCTCTATTAAAATTTTAATCTTAAAAATTGACTGGTTATTACATTATTTTAACAAATTTATTGAGTCTAAATTAAAATAGTTATATAATTTTTAAGCTTTTAACAATATAATATTTATTTAATGTGTGTCTGTCTGTACACTGCTGATGACTGGTCACAATATTAGCACATTTAGTTAATTCAAGTGAAGTCAAAAGTTGGCCTCTCTTCGACTGTAGATTCTATTTGTCGCAAATGACTACGGCGGTATGTTTGCGGTCATGTTGCAGGTATGGAACAAAGACAAGGTTCAAGAGTCACGTGCTGTCAAGATAAATGGTATTGATAGAGTACGAATGTGATATTTTGAGAATTAAGGGAAAGTAAAGTGATTAACAATAATAACATTGCTGCTTGAACGGATTTGCATCATCTTTAACATCTTTTTTGCTTTACAAGTCATGTTGAAATAGCAAGTTCAACAGTACCGACAATGCATAAGAAATTACGACCTGCTCCTCAACAAAAAAGGATTAGACTAATGCAAACAGCTGCCAGGAGACAGAGAGAGCTTATGGCAATTATTGCTCACACCACTGACAATTCTTCTTTTGTAAGTGCTGAATGGTTAGATGAGGATGATGTTGACTTGTCTGGTATATCCGCAAGATGAAAATGATAAATCAGCTGCTATGCCCAGTGTTACAATAGACCAACACCTGGTTACTCCCTGGGAAGATCATAGCAGCTAGAAACTATGCTACAATTGTCAGCTATACAGACAAAAATCATATTTCTACTTCCATAAACAATGATATTTATCTTTAACAACCTTTTACTTTTTATTGATTCTGCATTATAAAATTTAAGTGTAAAAACTTTTTAACTTGTTGAATAACAAGCTTAAGTTGCAATAACATGTTTTTCCTACAATTGTGTTATTAAAATAAATTATCACACATTAAAATGTATTTAGCTATTTATTTAAATTATGATTCATAGGGGGGGGGGGTTATATAAAACAATAACAAATGTTGACATAATTACTTAGGACTTAGGGAGGTCACTTAAGTTTTACAGTTGTTGACAAGGGGGGCCAAAAATTGCTTAAAAATTGTTGACATAATTAATGGACGGCCCCAAAACAGCAAAACGTTTAGTATATTTTGTCACAGTTTATATGCAGTAGTAGTAGTGTAGCAGTTTAATTAATATTGTCCTTGTCACACTGAATGTTGGTTACTTCAACTTCACTTCAGTCTATCTGGTAACTTCGTCTGGTCACCTATAACTTGGACTCGAGTCTTAATTATATATGTGCAATAATTGCCATGTCAGCTTTAAGAAATATATATTTCACTACAGTCTACAGACAGTGACACACTTCACCCACACACAGTTATTAGTTATCTCTAATCTCTGAAAATAAATAAAATAGTACCGGTATAGACAGTGTAGTAAATATCAGTAAAAAAAATTGTGATAGAGTCGGTCATGAACTGGAAACGGAAATGTTTTGGTAAAAGTGCAGTTCAGGTGCGTATATTATTTCTGTTTGAATCTCTTATTTTCCCCGTGTAAACCCATGTTAATTCTTTATAAAAAGTATTTTAAAAGTTATATACCATCTTTTTTTTGGAATACAACAACAATTTAACAAATTTTACAAGATAAAAAAAGTACATTTTTATGAATCTTTCGTGTTTTACGGAGCCATTGTGGTAAATCAAGGATAACTCTTCTGTCTTTAAAGATACTTTATAAAAGTTGCCCAATTGGATGAATCTTGTTAAAATAAAAGATTTATTTATTTTATAACATTACTATCAACTATAACCGGAGCTGCCCGGGGCTGCATTCAGACAAAAACATCTGCTACGTCCTTTTAGTTCACATTGTTATTAAAGGAAATGTTAACAACAAAACAACAACACTATAGTAAAAATAATAATAATTTGTCTCCTATTTAAAACAATTAAAATAACTTATGTAAACCTTTCGTTTTTCCCGTTTTCCGATGGCACCCAGAAGGAACATGCTGGGATCCCGAACCCGATGTGATTCCGATAGAATCCTCGTCATGGTGGGATCCCGATGAGATCCGTTTCTGGTGGTATCCCAAACTAAATGAGATCCCAACCCGGTGGGATCCCGTTTCGGTGAGATTCCGATCCCGATAGCATTTTGATCCTAGTGAGATCCTGATCCCGGTGGGATCCCGATCCAGTGGGTTACCGATCCCGGTGGGATACCGGTTACGGTGAGGTCCTGTTTCGGGTGAGATTCCGTTTTGGGTGAGATTCCATTTCGGGTGAGATCCCGTTTCGGGTGAGATCCCGTTTCGGGTGAGATCCCGTTTCGGGTGAGATCCCGTTTCGGGTGATATGCAGATCCCGGTAATTATGGGGAGCTCACATACTTGACATACGAACCTAGCTTACAAGCCACATTGCAATTGTTACGAGCGCCTTAGGAGAAATTCCAGTTGTATTAACGTTATTTGTTGCCCCACAAGGTGCGCGTTTAAACCAAATGCTGCACCATTAAAAATGCCCGTTGCATCAACAATTTTAGTTATTGTTTCTTGGTCGTCCTGCAATTTTAAACAAAATGATCCTACAACCAGCAATACCGCAAAGCCAAAACGAGTCCGTCTTATAATATAAAAAAAATAATCACTAGCCCTCACTTTACTCAGCGCAAATCAGTCACCAGTAATAAGCGCATTTGCATACGAAAAAAGAGGAGGGGGTGCTCAAATTAGAGCTGACCAATCACGGACAGCGTATTAGCAGCCTTCAGGGTGATCAGCTTCACACCA
>CAXITT010001327.1:26746-38004 GCA_964033795.1 Lymnaea stagnalis | reverse complement strand
CCTGTAAGTCTATTAAACTACACAGTTCCATGTTTGCATCAACCTTAAAAAAAACAAAAAGTCTGCCTAGGTTTTAAATGTGTTCGAGTCAGTCTGTCATTTTTATTTTATGTTCAAAATAAAATGATTAAAACAGAGTAGGGTTAAACCTGAAAAAATACACGCAACAAAACAGCGAACGTGTCGGCAGAAAGATACTACTTTCCAGCTAAGTGCTATTTCTTATTTTTATACCGTTTTTTCTGTTGTTTTGTTCGCTGACGAAGGCTTTCTGCCGACACGTTCGCTGTTTTGTTGCGTGTATTTTTTCAGGTTTAACCCTACTCTGTTTTAATCATTTTATTTTGCACTAACCTGATTGCAGTCTCTCCCCTTATTACTCCTTATTTTATGTTCGTCTAGCATGTCAGTGCCATCCTGAATGTCTTTGTCAGGCTGAATAAATGTCAGGTAGAATGTCATTGTTATCCAGAATGTCATTGTCATCTAGATTGTCATTGTCATCCATAATTTCATTGTCATCTAGAATGCCTACATCATCCAGAATGCCATTGTCATCCTGAATTTCATAGTTATCTAATCTAGTATGTTATTGAAATTCAGAATAATATGGTCATCTAATCTAGAATCTCATTGTCATCTAGTGTGCCCTTGTCATTAAGTATGACATTGTCATCTAGCATGTCATTGTGATTCCCAATGGTCCTCTAATCTAGTATATCATTTTCACCTAGTATGTCATTGTAATTTAGAATATTATGATCGTCTAATCTGGTATGTCTTTGTCAGCTAGTAAATGATTATCATTTCAAATGGTATGGTTATCTATTTACTAGCATGTAATTACATTGACAACTTCTTACCGCCAGCGAATCCCAAAAATTAAGGCCATGACATGAAGTATTTTATGAGGGGGCCTCGTGTTCAGCATGGGCAGAACCAGAAACAAGAGCGCTGACACGAAGACGGCTCCACTGGCTGTCACACCCAAAATAGCAAAAGCTTCGCATATTTTGAAAACATCTGAGGAAAAGGTTCATATTTATATATTTTTAAAAATAATGGTGTGAAAAATAGTTTAACCCACAACAAAAATTTAAGTATTAGTCATATGGGATTTTAAAAGGGTTTTGAAAAAATATGCAGGTGTAACTGTGGGTATGTAGGTATGCATGTGGGTATTTTTTAATTTAAATATGGCTTTGTAAGTTTTTTTTCAAAAATTTAAGTATTAGTCATATGGGATTTTAAAAGGGTTTTGAAAAAATATGCAGGTGTAACTGTGGGTATGTAGGTATGCATGTGGGTATTTTTTAATTTAAATATGGCTTTGTAAGTTTTTTTAAAAAAATCATTGAGAAGAAATGAGACAAATAAAAAAAAATAAAGTTACTAAATATTTTTCTTTGAAAGTTAATAAAAATTTCGGTATTATATGGGATTTTAGCGATTTTTTTACAACGTAACAACGACTCGTAAAAACGTAAATTACAGAAAGAAATACAGCAAACGCCAAACTACAACATCTTGAACGCGCACCTGGGTTTGTCTTATGTGCATAGGTCCAGCTGTATCTTATCCTGCATGCGCCAAAAGAAACAGCACTGAAACTGTCGATTCTTGAACACGTACGAGTGCTTGTCAACGGTGCAGATCTCATGCCGCCCCACGTTTCCTGAGGTGGCAAGGAAGTTCTGTTGGGCAGTTGTTGTCGTTGTTGGAAATGCATGTCTGACGGAGGGGAAAATAAGAATTTTTTTTTTATATTAAACTAGTACAGTGGTCAGCAAGTCCTGGCTCTTAAGCGACCTGAGTGCAGCTCGACCATTTGGCCACAAATCGGTTTTGACTCCGAAAAAAATGGTTCTTGAAAAGAAATTTGGCGCTCTAAAAAAACTTTAATCGTCCTGCTGTTGATTTTTGGCTATTTTGACTAATGAGTTTGCCGACCACTGCTCTAGACCAAACTTGAGGAAATATGTTAAAAAAACTGGAGGGTTTTGAACGCATATCATTCACCACTGTTTGTGCCATCTTTCATTTTCACTTTACGCCATATCTCTTACATTTTTCAACCGATCTTAATGGGACAACTGTAACATTTTTAACTTTACTTTTTATCTAAATAATTATTTGGTCATTTTGTACATGTACTTTTTAAAAAATATCTGTTATAATAAGTTTCTTGAAGTTTCTACAAGGGGGGCGTCATTTCAGGGGTTTTTTTCTGTGGGGGGAAGGGGGCAAAACCAAAACTTGGTCGGCTTGTTGTTTATTACCGGACGTGTCACAGTACATAACACTTTAAATAAAACATGCAAACATTCATGTTGATAGGGCAGGGTGTGGTATCTGCCCCCCCCCCTAATTTGCATGTTTTATTTAAAGTGTTATGTTTCTAGAGGGGTTAAAGGGTTTAAAGATTATATTAGTATATCAGTGTCGTATTTATGTCTTTAAAAGTCTTTGGGGCTGTCCTCAAATATTATTAAATTAGATTTAAAGACATTTTTAAAAAGTTTCCAGTAAGTTCCAGATGAGCGTAGAAGGTTCTAGGATGCATTTTTATTAAAATAGCCAAAGCTCTACAAGTAGGGTTAAACTACAAGCTTTTAAATAAATTGTTGCATTTGGCCAGACTTAATTGGTAAACATACTTTTCATAATGTCTTTTAAAATAGAGGTGGATTTCACACTAATAATATTCTCATCTTTCTGTGCAAACTGGGGTAGGAGTAAGTGGGGGGAGGGGTCAAAATTTTATTAAAGTTAACTCAGTTTTTTACTATATTTTGTCTCAAAGGATGGCTAGTAGTGTAACTTTAGTATATTAGATTTCACTGATCAGCCAGGCTTAGCTTACCTCCTAACATTCCTCTATGCAAAGGCGGCGTAATTTAATCGGGACAATGCCAATCATGGGGGGAGTACTAGGAAGGTGGCAGCCAAGACAAAGGGGAATCCATTGAATACAATACCCCGTATGGAGGACGCCTCACCAACTTTTACGCTACCTGAAAAATGAATGTTGAAATGGAAGAGTGTGGGAGAAGAGGAGAAGATATTATACGAACATCTGTTTTAAGTTCTAGAAGAAAAATTATAACCTGAAAACTCTAAAATAATATCTATGTGTATTTAAATACCACAAAATTTTTGTTTTGTTTAGAAATTTAATTAGTNGGGGGGGGGGGGGGGGCCTGGGAAATTTAGGGGGCCCTGGGACTCTTTTGAACTTATTAATCACTAAAGTCAAGTAACCTCTGATTTATTTAGACTTCATAGCCCACCCCCGAAACGGATTAATTTTGTTTTCTTTTTCATAACCTCGTGCGAATGTTATGTCTAAGTTACAAATACAATCTACGGGGAAACTGTCACAGGATAGATAAGCTAACATGCCACAGGATAGATACTTAAAGGTAATATATTACATCGTATAACAGGATGAAGCCTGCATAATATAATTGGTCAAGAAATATGAGGAGAGTTAGTTGTACATTGTTGGCATGAGGTGCAAACAAAAATATCACACAAATTTGACAATTTACTTAAATAAATTAAAATTTAACATTAATTTCAGTCATAAACTATGCCAAAAAATGATTTGTTTACCTTTTTTATTGGAATCCGGAATAGCATCACAATCGCCATTGATGCACAGCATCCAAAGTCCCACAGTATATCCTCCATCGAAGCACGCCTCCAATGTTCATCATGATGCCGATGCCAAGAGCAGCCAAGCCCACCTTGTAGCTGGTGGTGATGCTGTCCCGAAGCACCCTTGTTCAATGAAAGTCACAGAAGAGTTTAAAGAGTGGGTTTAGTTGGGTCATCTTAGGTTAAATCAAATGGTCCATTAAGCGTTAAGCCAGGGACAATTCAGGTGTAATCATATGGTTAATTTAGGGTCTATTGAATGATCAATTTAGGGTCCATGAAAGGTTAAGAGGGTCAATTGAATAGTAAATTTAGGGTCAATTTATTGGTTAATTGAAAATTCCATTTGGGGTCTGTTGAATGTTCAATTTAAGGTCAATTGAATGGTTAATTTAGGATCAATTGAATGGTCAATTTAGGGATAATGAAGCACACACTAACTTTTTTTTTTTTTATGACTGATGAACTGGATGGATATTTGGTTAACTGAACTCTATCCATAATATAAAGCTGCAGGTAGTGTGTGAGCATATTTGGTGTGGAGATGTGAACTTAAAGTAAAGTTGATAGTTTGATGTGGGAATTGTTGAACTAAGGTTTAAGGGGTAGTTTGATGTGTGAATAAACTTATGGTTAAAGCAGCGGTTTAAAGCACTGTCGGTCGTGACCCCTTTGGGGGCCGCATGACCCTTTCACAGGGGTCGCCTAAGATCATCGGAAAACACATACACTCAAGAGTTATAAAGTATCAACGAAAATAATTTTGTGGTTAGGGGTCCCCACACCATGAGGAACTGTATTAAAGGGTCGCGGCATCAGAAAGCTTGAGAACAACTGGTTTAAAGGACAGTTTGATGTGGGAATAAGTGAACTAAAGTTTAGGGGATAGTTTGATGTGTAAATTTGTGAAGTAAGGTTTAGGTGAAAGTTTGATATGAGAATTGGTGAACTAATGTTTGGAAGATAGATTGATGTGTGAATTATTGGACTTTGAAAACGGGAATACCAGACTGATATCAATAGAATCCTCTTAAATAAAATTAGATGTGAGGTTTTTCTAAAGACATTTTTTTAAAACTTGTTCCATAGAGATTTCCAGAAAACTGAGCATATTCAAGGAAGTCCTTTTCAGCAATTAACGTCTCAAACTGTTCCTCTGAGCATTTTTCTTTTTAAATTGTTCAAGTGAAGGATGTTTAGTTTGTGTTTTAATGATTATTCTATTTAGTCAGTGTTTGATGCCAGGTACTGATATTGTCGACTTTCTCTGTACTGTGATTTTTTTATTGTGTGATCTGCAATTAGGTGAGTCTCCCTTTGGAAATGGACCACCAAATTTCTTTCCTGTTTGAGACATTCCGCTGAAAAAAATTTTCATTGCACCAATTGATAAAGTTGATTGAAATTGAAAAAATTGATCTGTAAATTTTATGATTGAAATGGTCTTGCTTAGGCTATGGATCTAATTGTTTTTTCTTTTTTTAAATATGGGACAGGGGATTTAATGCAACCTTGTGGCACCCCAATATTTATTTCTCTGGTTAATGATATTTGGTCATTCACCTTGACATATTGTGAGTGATTTGTTAAAAAGCTCCTTATTCACACTTGAATATTTGAATTTAAACCTAACCAATAAAGCTTTAAAACTATAAGTTGTGGTAGGATAGTGTTAAGTACTGATGAGAAGGGTAAACAATGGGCAGTTTAGGGTATTTCACACAACAACTAAACTATACCACCTTTAGTAGGGTATGTGACACAACAACCACTTACCTACGCCATCTTTCTCCCCAGGCCTTGGTTTTCTTGTTGTATCTGCAAAGCATCAGACAGGACAATTAGCAAAGTCTTAATAAGACAGGACAATGAACAAGGTCTTAATCCATTAATTGTCACAGTCATAATGAGATAATAATTCCTTCTTGTTATGTTTGCAAATAATAAAAGTAAGTGGTCTTATATTCTTTGATATGAAACAAACCAGTGATCCAGTACATGCATGGACAAATGCAGTATCTAAGTGTTTATCAAGCTGAGATATCTAGTTTATATGTACAAACATGTGGCATTCTATTGATAATCAAGCTGAGATATCTAATGAATATGTACACACATGCAGTATTTTATTGATTATCAAGCTGAGACATCTTAAGTATCTGTACATTTTACTGATTGTCAAGCTCAGATATTTATAGAATATTTACACACATGCACTATTGTATTGTTTATCAAGATAGGAGATCTACTGTATGTACACACACATGCAGTATTTTATTATCAAGATACTTAAGAGGGTGTGGTGCAAAGAGGACTGGGGGGGAAAATCACAAATTACTTACGAGAAACACTTAAAGCAAAGCAACCAGGGTAATCTTTGAACAATTTCTCCAACAGTATGCTTTTCCCGTTCCCAGACAGTTCACTCATAACAATGGATCCAAGTTCTGTCCACTCATGGTGACGAGGCTCTTTCCACAGTTACGTGCTGGTTAAAGTTTTTAAAAAAAATATCTGTAAGAATATCTTTGATAGAATATCGTTGATAGAATATCTAATCAATGAAAGGTTTATACTAGAAATTATATGATAATAAAATGCTCTTTCCGTGAATGGTCTGTAAACATGAGAAACAAAGGTTTTCAAATATGTTATCGCCTTCTTTAGGTTTTCCTCTACTCTTTGCATATTTCTTATTTTCAAACTGGATTGTGTTTGTTACGGATGGCTTTGGAAACTCAGTTTTTTCATACATCTAAGTCGACCCTTTATTTGACATGGCTTGTATCGTGGCTAGCAACTTCCTTCCTAGCATTATACTTATCACATCACAACATCATACGTGGCTACCAATCATGCGATTATTATTTCCTGTGCATAACATGATCAATTCATTTCACACACACTCAGGGTTATCGTGGCTAGCAACTTCCTTCCTAGCATTATACTTATCACATCACAACATCATACGTGGCTACCAATCATGCGATTATTATTTCCTGTGCATAACATGATCAATTCATTTCACACACACTCAGGGACATTTCCATCAACTGATAGAAAGAATCCACATTCCCTCCAGGCAGTTTGCCAACAAGTTGATTACTTCCTTATTGAGGAAAGTAGCCCCATTCTTTCAAATTCTTAAGACAAATATAACAACATGTTCATCTCAATCATCTGGTCTCCGCACAGTGTCCACAGTGGTGACCAAATAGACACCTGCAGTTCTATCTTTCAGTGTCCACAAACAGGCCTACATTCACTAACAATTAATACATATTCTACCTTTTGTTGTTTAACTTCAAAATACTTCCCATGATGCCTTGTAACAAACAGCAACAGTAAAACCCACAAAGACAAGAAGATAAGGGTAAACAGTTTTATCTTAAGGGTAGTGGTGGTGAGAAGTGGGGCTCGTCAATAGACCCAGCCCGGTAGAGATTGAGGGGGAGGGGGGGGCGCGCTGATTATGAATGGAGGAATCAACAATCTTAATCTCTTTGATCACACAGGCTCTATAAACTGAATGTCATTGTTATCGAGAGAGAGAGGGAGAAAGAGAGAGGGAGAGAAAGAGAGAGGGAGGGAGAGAAAGAGAGAGTGGGAGAGGGAGAGAAAGAGAGGGGGGAAAGAGAGAGTATTATTACTTAATATACCATATGTTGATAAATACTTCAACGTTCGTGACTGTGCTCGAAAGACAGCTCAAGTAAGCGGACCAGTGGTGTGTGCAATGAAGCAGGCCCTTGTTGGCAGGAGTTCTCATACAGAAGGGGAGTTCCCCAGGAAACCGGTAGTAAATGTATGGTGCATAGGACTTATAATTATTAGGACAAATAGACTGAGAGTGTCCACAAAAACCATGTTATTTCTTCTTTATTCCAGAGATCAGACTGACCAGAGCCATCACTAATGGTGTGTGCATTCTACCGGAGATTTGGGGAGACAATGGTTAATGGTTTGTCGGATCGGCTGTTCAAGACCATGCCCACCCCCAACCCCCCTACAAACACATCACACTCTAACTCTAATGCTGTGAGCCCAGCTGAGGACAGAGATGCGATGACCAGGGGGAAGGTATTGGTAATGACGAGGACAACAGAAGATGTCATATTCTTTAAACCTCATCAACTCGATGTGTCTTAACAAATGATGGGGAGTTCAATAGTGCTGTAAATACAGGTGTGCTTTCAAATTAGGTGTTTGTTGATTTTGGAATGTTTCGTTGGCGAGCTGGAACGTCAATTGACCAATGGGGGTGTTAACTGAATGGAGGTGTTAACTGAATGGGGGTGTTAACTGAATGGGGATGTTAACTGATTGGGGGTGTTAATTGACTGAATGGGGATGTTAATTGACTGAATGGGGTGTTAACTGACTGAATGGGGTGTTAACTGACTGAATGGGGGTGTTAACTGAACGGGGGTGTTAACTGACTGAATGGGGGTGTTAACTGAATGGGGGTGTTAACTGAACGGGGGTTTTAAATGAATGGGGTGTCAACTGGATCGGGGTGTTAATTGAATGGGGGTGTTAACTGAATGAGGGTTTTATCTAAATGGGGGTGTTAACTGAATGGGGGTGTTAACTTAATGTGTTGTTAAATGAATTGGGGTGTTAACTGAAGAGGGTATTGAGTGTTAACTGAATTGTGGTGCTAACTGATAGGGGGTGTTAACTGAATGGGGTTTTAAATGAAGGGGGAGTTAACTGAATATAGTGTTAACTGAATAGGGTGTTAACTGAAAGTGTTTTTTCACTAAAGGGGGATGGGGGTCACAAACACCTCTTACAGATGTGAATTTGCAGATTACTTTGAACTTCTGTGCAAAAATCTTCAGAACAGTAAACAGCTTAAACATCGCTTGAACTTTTGCTGAAATTTTGACTGAGATCTTGAGGTCAGACAAACCATTACTGCACCAAACATTTTGGTTAAAGCTACTCGCCATGTCTGACCAGCTCCAAAGTGTAAACCATTCATGTAAACAGTTTAACAAAAATGTTTAATACTATCAAAAAAATATTTTAACATGCATCTACAATATACTGAAACCAATTTTTGGAATTAATACTGGCATTTACAACCCAACCCCCCCCCCCAAACATCTCTAAAACAAATTTTTTTTTTTTTAAATCCATCAAGTCCAATACAAGCATGTAGATATGATAAAAGAAGATATGATAAAGTAGATATTATTAAAGTAGATATGATAAAAATATATATTATAAAAGTAGAGAAGATAAAAGTAGATATGATAAAGCAGATATGATAAATGTAGATAGGATAAAAGTAGAGAAGATAAAAGTAGATATGATAAAAGTAGATAGGATAAAATTAGATATGATAAAAGCAGATAGGATAAAAGTAGAAAGGATAATTGTGTCGATCAAACCTGCAAAATCCTGTCTAACAGGCGCTCTAGTTTCGCTGACAGGCTGATGCCATTTAACACAGTGGTTCTCAACCTTTCTAATGCCACGACCCTTTAATAGAGTTCCTCATGTTGTGGCGACCCCCAGCCACAAAATTATTTTAATTGTATTCTTGCTTGCAAAGTCACTGTCAGTAAAAAGAGACAAAAAGTATTCTTTGAATTTGGGAGGGAAAATAGCATGAAGCATGCACCATAACTTATGATGGAAGTTATACTTGCTAAAAATGTAGTGACAAGGGAAAAAACGACAAATGGAAACTAACCAAAACTATAAAGCAAAGACAAGTTGTTAACGTATTGTGTGGAAGCTCTTAAGGTATTGTGTGCAAGTTCTTAGTGGGGTATTGTGTGCAAGCTCTAAAGGTACAATGTGCGTTTCTGATATTTAAACAAATGGTCACAAACCCACCTATTGTTCTCTTCACATCAGCAATGATTCCATGTGCCTTTTCACTCCCTCTGGCTCTGATTCCCCCCGATCCTTAATCTTTTCATCATTTGCATGATTTTTTAAAATTCTTCTTTTCTTTCGCTTTTGCTTTAATGCCAAATAAAAGAAAAGATTGCATCAGGAGAGTTTCCTCTTGTTTAGTGTTCGGGTCTAACATGGTGGCATTGGCCTTATGTGTAATAAAGCACTTCCCCATAAAGTAAGGGAAGAAAAATATAGGAACTCATTTATTCCACAATTAGAGTTTTAAAGCATACTTCCATGTTAATTGATCCCTCAATATTTTTTATTATGTGAGATTAGTACGGTTATACTGTCTGAATGTTTGGTAAAAATGGTATTTAATTTTTATTTGTTTATTAAGTACATTGTGTAACATTAAATTTAACCCTGTGAAGTATTCACAGAAATTTAAATTTGTTTGGATAAAGATAATTAACATCATGTTACATTATGAAAAACAAATACCGGGAATCATCTGATATTATTATTTTAAGATTAATGAACTTCCCTTCATTGACTCTTTAAAGTTAAGGACTGACGAATAAATTTTATACACAAAGACAATCTGGGCTTTAAAGGCACTCTATACATATGTATATTTTAGCAACCACGTGATGAGGAAAGTGGAAATTCAACCAAAAAACTATACATACAACTTATTACTAACTAACAAGGTGATGAAATGTTTTATATAGAGTCAATTGAATGCAACTTATGCAGCTTATGCTATAATATTGCACTCGCATTAGAAGTAGAAGCAACATTCAAGATTCAATAGTATCATTAGACATTTACATGACACATACATAACATTGTTATCATTTTGTATCATATGTTAACTATGACTAGGCACTAGGCTAAAGCAAGGGATACAACTATTAAGATTTGAGTGGGACATTGGCGCCGGGGCAGGAAAATCCAAGTTTTTAATTTGTTGATAATATTGCTATTTCATTCGTAAAATAACAATTTGTTTTCGACACTGCATTCTGTTTCCATCCTTTCACATTTGGGAACACACTAGCATCTCAATCAATTCTTTTTCATTTACAATCAGTCAACTTTGAGAAAATCCTTGATATAAGGCATTTTTACCATAAGATTAAGTTGAAGTTTAATATACCCATTTCATTTTTAATGACATCCCTCTGGTATGTATTGATCTATATGTATATACGCAGAGTTATACGCAGTCGGCAAGTCACGTGAGGTCTATACTATAAACCAGTACTTCCTGTGTTACAGTATCGATCGATAAAGATAAATCAGAATACAGAACTAGACTTAAACCATGGAAATGCCTTTAAAAAAATCATCTTCTTAGGCTTAGACTCTAAGAAATTTTACTTTGACTTATAATATATAAGATTATAATAAGATACAATACTATTTATAGCACTAATATACTATTAATTTACTATCATTCAATATTAATTAAAATTATTTCAATTAAAATTTTATGTTAAACACATTAAAAGATATAGTTCAAAACAATCCATAATGCAGCTAATTACGCATAGTACTTTTTTTTAATTGCTAAACTAGCGGTAATAAACCTTATTTGGCTAAATTCTAAGCCGACTACGTATAACCCTGTAGTGCTGAGGCTGAGCGTTACAGTTACACCCAGTCGGCTGGGAATAACTGACTCTCAGCCGACTGCATATAACGCTTCCCTTTTTTTATTGATGCAATTTTATTGT
>CAXITT010001327.1:0-15713 GCA_964033795.1 Lymnaea stagnalis | reverse complement strand
GAAGCTGAACTTTTTCACTCATAACAAACTCAATCAGGTTGCAGTGAGGGATTTCTTGACAGGACTTTGGGAAACAATTTTTCGGGCTAACAGGAGACAGAATGATCAATAATTTGATTGTGGGCCCTTAATATATGGAAGAACAAGAGATGCCATGAAAAATTCTTTATAAAAGACTATACAGTAACAAATACTAATTAAAGTATCCATTCACAAGAGATATGACACCTTTGAGGACCCTTCTGAGATAAAAGAAAAGTTTAACCACGGCACACACTACAGCAATGCTGCCAGCATCATGCACTATTTGGTCAGGGTTGAGCCATTTACAACTCTGCACATAGAGATTCAGAGTGGCAAGTAAGTGCATAGAGTGGTTGCTTGGGGAGGGGGGGGCCCGCTGGGGGGAGTTTAAAATGCTGCACATAGAGCATTACAGTGTCAAGTAAGTGCAAAGAGATACTGGTGGATGCTGGGGTTGGAGAGCAGGGCAGGAGACAGCCAATTTAGTGCCCCCATCCCTTGTTTTACTGACATTGTTTAAATATGTTCATGAATTCACTGAGGCGACTTGTACATTGGTTAACTGCACAGTACATGTATGTCACTTTCACTTTTACATTGGTTAACTGCACAGTACATGTATGTCACATCCATTTGTACATTGGTTAACTGCACAGTACATGTATGTCACTTCCAGTGGTACATTGTTTAACTGCACAGTACATGTATGTCACTTCCATTGGTACATTGGTTAACTGCACAGTACATGTATGTCACTTCCATTGGTACATTGGTTAACTGCACAGTACATGTATGTCACTTTTATTGGTAAATTGGTTAACTGCACAGTACATGTATGTCATTTCCATTGGTACATTGGTTAACTGCACAGTACATGTATGTCACTTCCATTGGTAAATTGGTTAACTGCACAGTACATGTAAATCACTTCCATTGGTACATTGGTTAACTGCACAGTACATGTATGTCACTTCCATTGGTACATTGGTTAACTGCACAGTACATGTATGTCACTTCCATTGGTACATTGGTTAACTGCACAGTACATGTATGTCACTTCCATTGGTACATTGGTTAACTGCACAGTACATGTATGTCACTTCCATTGGTACATTGGTTAACTGCACAGTACATGTATGTCACTTCCATTGGTACATTATCATTTGTATCAAAAGACATTGCATCTGAATACCTTTCTGAAATCCAATAAGCTATGAATAGGGTTGTGCACAAAAATATTGCCATGAAGTCCAAAAGGAATATCAGGAATCTTTATGCTGAAGTTTTTCGTATGTGGATAACCAAATTTGTTTTTTAATGAAAAGTTGATCCACCCTTTATTTAAAGCTTAGACAATACTTAATAGGAATGGGTAAGAACAGGATGTCTTGAAGGACAGGTTGTGTAAAATAACAGGTTGTGTAAAAGAACAGGTTGTGTAAAAGAACAGAATGTGTAACAGAACAAGGTGTGTGAAAGAACAGCATGTGTGAAAGAACAGGATGTGTAAAAGAACAGCATGTGTGAAAGAACAGGATGTGTGAAAGAACAGGATGTGTGAAAGAACAGGTTGTGTAAAAGAACAGGTTGTGTGAGAGAACAGGATGTGTGAAAAACAGGTTAGGTGACAGAACAGGATTGGTGAAAGCTTAAAACGAAAATTAAGGATAATCAAAAAGAACTTTTTGGCTGAAATTTTTTATCAGCTGACAGTTTCGTTAGACAATGCATGTACATTTTATTTAAAGTTTCTTTTGTGTACATCGCCTGTGTAATGATGCCACATTTGTGTACATTGCCTGTACAATGGGGCCACATTTGTGTACATCACCTGTGTAATAATGCCACATTTGTGTACATTGCCTGTTTAATGGTGCCACATTTGTGTACATCACCTGTGTAATGATGCCACATTTGTGTACATCACCTGTGTAATGATCCACATTTGTGTCAAATCGCCTGTGTAATTAATCCACATTTGTGTACATCACCTGTGTAATTATCCACATTTGTGTACATCACCTGTACAATGGTGCAACAATCCCCAGGTTTGATGTGGCCGACCATCAGTTCCATTTAATTCCAGGGAGCTTCTCCTCCCTGATGGATAACCCAAATGATGTGAAGGAAATCATCCCAGAGTTTTTCCACTTCCCCGAGTTTCTTGTCAACTTCAATGGCATGTCTTACTGTAAATGCGGCAGTACAGTCTGCAATACTGCTAAGTAAATCTTACTGCAGTCTGCAACACTTCGAAGTTAATCTTACTGCAGACTTCAACTCTGCTAAGTAAATCTTACTGCAGTCTGCAACACTGCCAATACTGAGATGCTCATCTTTAATTGCAATACTTTATTTTAAAGACCTTTGCTTTAAATCAGTCACCAAAACCTGCAGTCTTTCTAGTGTTAGATCTATGCCAGTGTTTCTGTTGACATTTAATTTCAATGTTTGACTATCGACATTAAAAAAAAACACTTTTTCTTGACTTCATTCATTGCAAGATTACAACTACATAGTAGATGTGACATTGTCTCAGGTACTATCGTAACACAAACTAATTGCATCATTTCCAGGTTTTGAGCTTGGAAGACTTCAGATCACAAAAGAGTCTGTGGACGATGTCAAGTTGCCTCCCTGGGTCAGCACGCCTGAAGAGTTCATTTTATAAACACAGACAAGCCCTGGTAAACATGTCTGCTTGTCTTTGTTTGGTCACATGGCATGTTGTCATGTAGGTCAGTCTGCCTCCTTGGACCAGCCAAGTTTCATGAGTTTAATGCCAGTATGTTTGACAGTACAGATGTGACTGCACTGTTTAAACTGTTGGGTAGTTGAGGATTGGGGTAGACCCCCCACCCTGTTTTCCTCACCTGCCTGTGCCACCATGATATCAAATAAAACACAGACAGGCTTCTACTGTATGACATGATATGACCCATACCAAAAGGACTTCTTGCCCGTGGCACTATGATATCAAATAACTGTAATTAGTCCTCTCCATTTTCCTGTATGCCTGCGAATCCTGGACATTAACAGCCGATCTTGAAAGGAAAATAAAGGCGATGGAGATGAGATGCTTCAGAAGCATTTTGGGCATCTGCTATAGGGACCATAACTCCAATGATACAGTGAAAGAAAGGGTTCGCCAGGCAATTGGGGAGTACGATGACCTACTGGTGACTGAAAAAACGCAAATTACAATGGTACGGTCACGTAACAAGGAAACAAGGGCCTGCCAAAGAAATATTGCAGGGCACCACAAGAGGAGGGAGAAGAAGAGGAAGACAAAGAAAAAGGTGGGAGGATAACATCAAAGAGTGGACAGGACTAACACTGGGCGATGCAGTGCGTAGTGCTGAAGACAGAGAGGAATGGAGGAGGATGGTTCACATGTCATCTGTGGCGCCCCAACGGTCCAAGGACTAAGGGACATGAGGATGAGGAGGGTTATTAACATAGACAGACTTCTACTGTATGACGAGATATGACCCATACAAATAGGACCTCTTTCCTGTGCACTGTAATGGAACTGTTATTTAAGTAATAATCAGTGAAGTTTCTAGACACTGACACTAGATGTGTTTTATATAAGTTTAAGCACAAAAACATCATTGAATATGTCTTAAATTATCCTTTTTTGCTTCTATGTGAAAATGATTCCATGTGGTAAATTGTGCGGTAAAATGTATAATGAGTACGTAGATTCAATAGTTTAAATAATAAATAGCCTTGATTTTGACAGTAGACACAAGTAAGAAGTACATTGAAATAAATTTGACTTTTCGTTCTTTCAGGAAAGTGAGTATATATCAGCCAATCCACACAACTTATATACTTTGCTTCTGAAAAAGGAATGATAATCAGTAGCATAGTATTCCAACATAAACAAATACATGAAGCGACATGGATTTACCCTAAATCAAATAGACCACGTACTCATCGACCGGAGGCATGGCTCGGACATATCAGATGTGAAAAGTTGTAGAGGGTCGGACATTAACTCAGACCACATGCTTGTTAGAATCAAATATAAGCAAAGAATTTGTAACATCCACAATAAACAAAATAAAAGAGAAAAACAGTACAATAGTCAGAAACTGAGTAGGGACCCAAAAATTGCTGAGGAATATCAACAGAAGATTGAAACCCTAATAGAATTATCCAAAAGAGAATCAGCCAGCAACTTTGATATAAACCAGCAATGGGAAAAGATGAAGCAAATAGTTACAAGTGTAACAGAGGAAACGATTGGATTTAAACCAGCAGTGAAAAGAACAGGATGGTATGACGCAGAATGCAAAGAACTTATAGAACAAAGAAACAAAGCTCGGCTAATGATGCTGCAAAGGGAGACAAGAAGAACACGACAATTATATAATGAAGCAAGAAGGGTGGCCAGAAAAATTTGCAGAAAGAAAAAACGTGTTTGGGAAAAATAAAAAATAGTAGAGATAGAAGAGTTGGCAAAAGAAAGTGATGTGAGGGGAATGTACCTGAAGATAAAGCAGGAAAAGAATGGCTTTCAAGCAAGATCCCACATGTGTGAAAGCACGGATGGAGAATTGATCACAGAGAGCAGTAGAGTACTAGAAAGATGGGAACAACACTTTGAAGGCCTACTGAATGGCTCAGGTGGAGGAACCAATGAGGATTACGCCCCGCCACAAGGAGGACCAGACCCACTGGTCAACCAACCAACTTTAAATGAAATAAAAGATGTAATCTCCACCATGAAAAATAACAAAGCCCCAGGAATAGACCTTATCCCTGCAGAACTCATAAAGCTAGGTGGTAGCGAACTGCATAGGCAAATACACGAACTTATAACCAGAATCTGGCAGGAGGAAGAAATGCCAACTGAATGGGACACGGCACTCATAATCCCAATCCACAAAAAGGGATCTAAGTTGATATGCTCAAACTATAGAGGTATCTCCCTTCTTAATGTAATGTACAAAATCCTCACAAAACTTATAGCGAGAAAATTGGAAAAGTATAGTGAACAGATCCTAGGGGACTATCAATGTGGATTCCGGCAGAATAGGTCAACCACGGATCATATTTTTACTATAAGATGTCTCCTGGAGAAATGCTACGAATATAACATCGACATACACCAACTATATGTGGATTACAAAACAGCATAAGATAGCATAAACAGGAATTACTTATACAATGCTTTACAAGAACTTGGAGTCCGTAACAAGCTTACTCGGCTCATACACATGACAATGGCCAACTCCAAAAGCAGAATCAAGGTTCAGGGAGAATATTCTAGGGAGTTCATAGTTAATCGGGGCCTCAGACAAGGAGACTCACTATCATGTATCCTGTTCAAACATCACGCTAGAAAAAGTTATTAGAAGAATTCACATTAGCACCAGTGGAACCATAACAAACTATTTCCAGAGAGATACTACAGAGCAACGACCACCAGGAACCTTATATAGCCAACCATTGCAGTACCTGGCATATGCAGATGATATAGCACTACTGGGTAGAAACCGTAATGACATAATTAAAGCATTCAGGGAACTTGAAAATGCCTCATTCAAAGCTGGCCTTGATATAAATGAACCGAAGACAAAATATATGATAATGTCAAGAAACTCCCATGCTGATGATAACATCAATATAAACAACCACAAATTTGAGAGAGTGGACACATTCAAATATCTAGGGGCAACTATAAATGAGCACAATGAGATAATGACAGAGGTGAAAGAAAGGATAACACCAGGCAACCGTTCCTATTTCAGTCTACAAAAGCTACTGGGAAGCAAAAAACTCTCAAGGGGAACAAAGATGACAATATACACAAACATCATAAGACCTGTAGTAACGTAAGCTAGTGAGACCTGGACACTCATCAGAAACTACTCAACACATGAGAGAGGAAAATCCTCCGAAAAATATACGGCCCGGTGATAGAAAATGATATCTAGAGAATCTGTACAAACCAAGAACTTTACCATTTGTACAAAGAACCACCCATAGTCACAGTGATAAAAAAAAGGCAGACAACGCTGGGCAGGACATGTTAAAAAGATGCCAGAAAGGAGAGCAGCCAAAGTTACATACAGGCAGAAGCCTAGGGGCAGACGACTCACCGGTCACCCAAGGCTGAGGTGGATTGATGATGTGGAGACAGACTTACACCGGTTGGGGGTTCAAGCATGGAGGCGGAAAGCCACGGATCGCTCTGAGTGGAAGGATGTGGTGCCACTGATGATGATAATGATATAAAGACTTCGGAATAGCACTCATAGCGTCTGCTGGCGCAAGCGATGGACTCACCAACCGAATGTTCATTGATTCACAGCAAACCGTTGTTGGTCTTCCGGATTTTGAGAATACTGCTATCTTAACTGGGGTGAAAAGGGAGGTGAAACATTGTTTTGTAAAATATTATTTGAAAATTAACTTGGAAATTATGAATTGTGAACATAAAATTTCAAAATGGCTTAGGAATGGTTTATTATAATTTTAAAAGAAAAAATATATACTCTTGTCAATGCTAATAATAATAATAATAATTATTATTATTTGACATTTAAGGGCTCCGAAAATCTAATTTAGAAAAGCAAAAATCCATATTTAGAAAATGAAGACGTGTTATTAAGCTTAAAAAGAATATTTGCGAAAAAAAACGCAAATATTTTAAAAGCTTGCCGTTGAAAGTTATTTCACATTATTTTTATTCCCAGTTCATTGAAATTCAAGCTACAACATTATCCGAAGGAACTCCAAGTATTTCAACTCAAATCAACTTCAATTCCATCCCAGGGTTTAATTCGACCACCCCAAATCATGGAATTTCTTCAAGGAACCAAGTAACCAATCAAACTTCTTATTTAAATTCACTCCCAAACTCTTCTTCCACACAATCTACAAGTAGGCAAGACTCTACTTATTCATATCCTTTAGTCGACCGATCTACAAGCAGAGAGGGATCAACTACTTCATATCCTTGGTATATACAGACTACAAACAACCAAGGATCAACCACTTCATATCCTTGGATTACTCAATCTACAAACAGACAAGGTCCAACTACTCCCTCCATATCCTTGGTATACACAGACGACAAACGGACAAGGTTCAACTACTCCATATCCTTGGTATACCGCTACTACAAACAGACAAGGTTCAACTACTCCATATCCTTGGTATACACAGACTACAAACAGACAAGGTTCAACTACTCCATATCCTTGGTATACACAGACTACAAACAGACAAGGTTCAACTACTCCATATCCTTGGTATACACAGACTACAAACAGACAAGGTTCAACTACTCCATATCCTTGGTATACACAGACTACAAACAGACAAGGTTCAACTACTCCATATCCTTGGTATACACAGACTACAAACAGACAAGGTTCAACTACTCCATATCCTTGGTATACACAGACTACAAACAGACAAGGTTCAACTACTCCATATCCTTGGTATACACAGACTACAAACAGACAAGGTTCAACTACTCCATATCCTTGGTATACACAGACTACAAACAGACAAGGTTCAACTACTCCATATCCTTGGTATACACAGACTACAAACAGACAAGGTTCAACTACTCCATATCCTTGGTATACACAGACTACAAACAGACAAGGTTCAACTACTCCATATCCTTGGTATACACAGACTACAAACAGACAAGGTTCAACTACTCCATATCCTTGGTATACACAGACTACAAACAGACAAGGTTCAACTACTCCATATCCTTGGTATACACAGACTACAAACAGACAAGGTTCAACTACTCCATATCCTTGGTATACACAGACTACAAACAGACAAGGTTCAACTACTCCATATCCTTGGTATACACAGACTACAAACAGACAAGGTTCAACTACTCCATATCCTTGGTATACACAGACTACAAACAGACAAGGTTCAACTACTCCATATCCTTGGTATACACAGACTACAAACGGACAAGGTTCAACTACTCCATATCCTTGGTATACACAGACTACAAACGAACAAGGTTCAACTACTCCATATCCTTGGTATACCACTACTACAAACAGACACGGATCAACCACTTTCTATCCTTGGGTAATACAATTTACAATCACCCACGAAAGAATGCCAGACTTTTCCACACCATCTACAAATAGAGGTCAGTGTTATATTTATGAATTTTTATAATATAATGTTTAAAGAATATTAGTGATTTAAAAAAAAATTGAATTGAATTTATGTTTCATTATGAACTGTGAACAATATTATGTTTTGTATATCTACAATTACAGACAATATTTAACAAAGTTAAGTTGTCTATGCTTTATGAAACAACAGCTGGCTCTTTGATTCTTCAAATAGCATCTTTTATGTTCAAAAACTGAGTACATAATTTTCATAGTGTTGTTGTTGTTTTGTTTTTATACTGAATAACTTTAGCATTCGACACTGCATCAGGAAGATGTGAGGCATTTAATGGAACATCATTTTTAAAAAGATTGTAACGAAATAAATTAGTGAACCAAAATATAAAGGTTAAGATATCTAACACGGCAACAATTGGAACACTTTATGCTGTTAAATTAATTGTGCGAAGGAAGGAAGGTGCTTATGAGTCTCTATGCTCAGTTCAAACGATCAAATTTTTTATCATAAATTTGATGTGCTTTTTGTATAAAGCCTGGTAACAACTTTCTAATTACTACTTTAACAAATTTTCACTTTTGTCCCAAAACAAAAAAAAAACAACAACAAAAAACACGTACAAAATAATGAGTTCATACAAATTTGAAGCAAATTTGATCGTGTGACCTGAGCTATTATTTATAATTGTTAAAGTTATATCAAAATTTAAATAAAGGGATACAATTATGAATAAGGGATTCGTTCTAGTACGCAATCTATCGGGAGAAATTATATTTTCTCACTGAGAATGATTAAAGACATATCATGTGAACCTATTTGCCTTTCTTCCGTGTCATATTTTGACGGCTGGATGCAACCAGCTCATAGACATTTTAGCACCTCTAATTGAACTGGATCTCTTCATTTGTCGTCGCTTGACTTCTCTGAGCTCACAATTTCTCATGCTGTTGAACACACTGCGTAGGATCTAGTATACCCGCGGAAACCTTCAGCAATGCAACATTTTATCATTGACACCGAACCAAGTAGTTACTTCTTTGGGTTGTTTCCTATCAAAGTTATATCACCAGTGGCATTGCTTGGTTTGGTGCCGCCCCGGGGAGGTCCAAGATTTTTACCGCCTTTTCCAATGCAAATGCTTTTCCTCCAGGTAAGAAAAAATGCGCCCGAGCTACGTTTGTCTTACGCATTTTTATGAGAATTTAACATACTGCATAAACAGAAATATTAATGCAATGTTCCTTTCCCATCAGCATGTGGAGGACAACTTATTCAACCCTACGGGGTAATCATGTCCACTGATTACCCATTCAACTATGCTGACAACTTAAATTGTTGGTTGAAGATCCAGGCTGGAAAGGAAGAAATTGTTGATATCAGGTAATTATTTCAAGCGTTGTGTGCTTTGAATACTTTTCCAGCGTTCCCACTATTAAAATAAATGAATACATTTCACATATCATCAACAACAAAAATCACAAGTTTTTATAAAGGCACAGATCTTGTAATTCTATCAAGACCTAAACGCCCTATAATTTACAAGATAAGTGTATGTGTTAAGTGACAGAACTTTGGTACTGACGCGGAAAATGTCTGATCGTCAATTATATTCTGCTAACATTCAGATTCAAGTTTTTTTTTCTAAGATCATGTTGAATGGACTATATGTTTGTAAACTTAATACTTCATTTTAACTAAAATAAACTATTCCATTCAATTATCTTTCATTTGATACCTCATTTTGTCTTACAAACCCAACAATAAAATTTTAAATAGTTTTTTCATCCCAACCTCTCACTTCTGGTACCCGGGTGCGAATAGCCCCTTCGATGTTAATATTTTAATTTCAACGTAACAAACCTTTTTACACTGCAGATTTGTTACGTCATTGTTAAATTTAGACTGTTCAAACAAAAGAAAATATTAACACCAAACACTCTTGGGGTATTTAAAAAAAATCTCCTTTAGCGCAGTAATCGGGAATTTTATTTTTAGGCGCTTTTGAACTCACCATTGCGACATACATGCATGCCTGGAGAATTATATTGATTGATGTCTAATTCTAACATGTTTGTATATCCCTTATCTCAGGTTGTGGTTCAACTTTGACTCAAACTTCTGGGGTCATCACGTCACCGGGTTACCCAAGTGTTTATCAAAACAATCAGCGTTGTAACTGGAAAGTTGTCATGCCTAAAGGCAACTTCATTTCATTGATGTAAGTTATCATTAAAAAAAAAAAAAAAAAATTAAATCAATAGGCAAAGTCGGTTGGTGTATCTCTAAGGCAGATAAAAAAAAATGTTTCACTCCGAAGCAGCAGCGGGCCAAAAAGAAGCCCGAGTGTGGAACGGTCGACCAAAGACTCATAAAAGGTGCGCTCTCTCTCATAAAAGGTGCGCTCTCTCATAAATTGTGCGCTTTCTCATAACGGGTGCGCTCTCTCATAAAAGGTGCGTTCTCTCATAAATGTTGAGCTCTCTCATAACAGGTGCAATCTTTCATAAAAGGTGCGCTCTCTCATAAAAGGTGCGTTTTCTCATACATGGTGCGCTCTCTCATTACGGGGGCGTTCTGTCACAAAAGGTTCGCTATCTCAAGGTGCACACTCTCATAAAAGGTGCGCTCTCTCAAAAAAAAGTGCGCTCTCTCGTAAAAAGTGCGCTCTATCATAAAAGGTGTGTTCTCTCATAAAGATCTACAATGATATACTTCAGTATTTTCCTTCATAGCCCTTTCAGTATGATCCATTTACCAAGATGCAAAGCTGTGTCGATGTTTCATGCAAGATTGCTATCTGTCCATAAATTTTCTGACACTGTAAACATTTGACCCTAAATGAGTTTTCGTAAATGTCCTAAACACTTTAAGATGTTCTTAAGAAAGTGGCATTTTGGTAAATTTTGACAATTTATTCCCATTAGTGAAAATGAAGATGTGTTGAGCCGTTGTTGGAAATGGCGCTTTCAATGGAGGAAAAAAATCAGTTGGGAAAGAGGGGTGTGAAAGTGCAGTCGCAACAAGTGGCACTTTTTTGGGGCAGAAAATCCTGTTTTTGTTTTTTGGTTTTTTTTTTAGTTGCAAAAGTAATACACTTTGATTTACATTTCTTTTTACATTTAAGAAAATATTTCTTGCTGATGTCTATTAATCAATTTATTTATTTTTAAATCCCTATCGGCTATTGTTGAGAATCATACTTTTGACGTCATTTGCGTGTTTATTATAGTTGCAGTGAATAAGGGTTTAGGTTAGGTTGAGGGATCGATTTAGGGTTCAGGTAAGGCATAGGGATCGATTTAGGGTTCAGGTTAGGCATAGGGCTCTTAGGGATCGATTTAGGGTTCAGGTTAGGCATAGGGGTCGATTTAGTTTAGGTTTAGTGACAAAATTAACTGGTTGTGTTCACCAAGATGGCGGAAACCCCGGGTAACTTGAATTGTGATTGTGGCTAGGTTCTGTACATTACAAAAATATCAATATCAATCACAAATGAGCTTATTTCTTCATTTAATAAGCGATTATTTTATGATTGGCAAAAAATGCACATTTAAAAGTATTTATTCGACTTTTGTTGAATCTCTAGTGTATTGATATCTGCCATTTCGGTGTATTGGTCTCTCTTTTGGACTGATTTAAATGTTAAAAATTTAAATTACCTAAAGAACTCTGAAATTTTAAGTAAAAATCCAATATTGTTTAATAGATCAATTCAATAAAATTAACTCTGCGGAATCAATCAACACTTTTTTTAAAAAATTAATATTTTAATTGTAAGAGGAAATAAATTTAAAAAATAATAAGGGAAAACTTGAGATGTTTTCTTAATTTTTGTAAAGTGCACTTCGAAATAACACTGTGACTCTGACACAAGAAGTAGTCAGTAGACGTAGAGGTAGAAGGCCTCATTTTAACTTCAAATCATTTGACAAATGAGTCTTGTTAGACTTAGATATTGTAATAATGTTAGTTAATTAATTTAGTACTGAAAAGTAAGTAGTAGTAATAGTAATAATCTAAGTGAATGTTTCACCATCCTTCAATTTACTACTTACTAATAAAAAGTAACTTAGAGTAGATACAGTATTAAGTGTAAGTTATTATAATTATATATAAAATATTATTAATATTTACAGTAATATTTACGAATTTAAAATAATTTTCCTATGTTCATCTAATAAGCAATTAATTTTATCTGTTTTCAGCGAGAAAGATTGCCTTAAAATTTTTATAATAAAATTTACATTACTATTACTATTACTATTATTTTATTTCCTTATTATGTATTACATCAGTAACATCAGAGATAATTCAAATTAGGCCAACGTCATAGGTTGTTTACCCAATTATTAATTTTATAAAAATATATTTAGAAAATTTATTTTTTACTCTTAGCTTCTCTGAATATGATGTTGAAGGATGCCCCTATGATTATATAGAGATATATGATGGCAATAGTACTGGGTCCCCACTTATTGGAAAGTACTGTTCTAGTACTTATGGACCATGGATGATAAACTCTACCTCCAACTCTCTGTACATCACCTTCAGATCTGATGGGTCTTTTGCAAAATCTGGATTTAGGGCAACATATAACTCTTATGGTAATTTTCTGTGCCAACATTGCTTCTCCTGTTAATGTAATTTATTGTAATTTATGATGTTGTATAAATCTATTATTTCTTTTTTCTGGTCTGTATTTTATTACTCACTATGTATACTATTGCTTTTTCTTTTTTTATTGTTATGGCTTATGTCACTACCAAGACTAAATGCTTATTAAATTGTAGAAACACATTGAAAGTGTAAAGTATAAATAGCAAAGTAAATTTGTTGAGGGATTTTAATTTAAGAAAAAAAAATTCATTAAAAGCAAATGTTGTATAGTAAAAGAAAGTAATGCACCTCTCATGACAGTAATATTATATGTGAAAATTTGTTTTTATGTATGATAAAGTAAAGAATTAATAAAAAAATTTCTCACCATGAATTTACAGCGCAATCTTGTCAACTGAATTGTTCATGGCAAAATGTTTTGAACAACAGCACTGAAGATGGTTATTGTGTCTGCAAAGGAGGATGGACAGGTCGAGACTGTTCAGTGGACATTAATGAATGTAACAACTCCCCTTGCCCTTACAACTCCTACTGTGTTAATTCAATTGGCAGTTACCAGTGTGTGTGCTACCAGGGTCATTGGAATCTAACAACGGGACAATGTCAAGGTTGATTTTTTTGTTGTTGATTAAGTTATATTTTATTCCCTCTATTGATAATAAGGTATTGGCTACATTAAGATTACAGAAAGGCATTTAATTTTAGTGTTTAATTCTATTAACCTACTAAATTCCATTACAAATTCTTTGAATTTTTTATAGGACTTTGCTTTAAAATTAAAAATAAATGCAAAAGATTCATTGCTTAATGGTACATTAAAATTGTTTTGACAGCGTGTGCCGACTTCACATATGGCACAAACTGTACTGCTTGTAGCTGTGAACAAAACAATACCCAGTACTGTAGCTCTATGGGTCAATGCATTTGCTCACCTGTTTGGAGGTCCTATGACTGCTCTCAGCCTGTTTCCCAGTGCTCTGTAAATAGTTGGCAGTGCCCATATTATTTTGACTGCAAAAATGACATTGACAGTTTTAAATGTCAATGTAAAGAAGGCCTCATTTTAACTTCAAATGAGACATGCAGAGGTTAGTTATTTTACACATTAAATAATATCCCAGATCAATCTCTTGTCTGACAATGAACATTAAAAGTTTCATGTTAAGAGTGTAAAATAAAATTTATAATTTACAATGCTTAACATTTATTTTTAAAATGGGTTGTTAAAGACATGTTAACATATGTTGAAAACTGTTGTTCTTTTTTTTAGAGTTTAACCTCCAGTAAACATCAGCTAGCATTTAGCAATAACAAGTTACTTTAGTTATTTTTTAATCAGAACAAAAGTATTTAATTTACAAATGCTCTTTCAAGGCAGCTTTCTGATTTTTTTCTACTCTTTGTAATTATCCTAAGCCAATTTATTTTCTACTTAATTTCAAAATATCATTTTTACCAATTATGACTTGAAGTAAATCTTTAATTATCATTTTAGTTCCAGCCAACAAAACCTGCACTTCAAGGAACTGCTCACACCTTTGCGCAAATCTGCAGTATAGCCAAAATAACTCCATTGACCAATGCTACTGCCCTCAAAACTACAGACTGGATGGGGATCAATGTTTTTGTAAGAGATATTAAGTTCAAAGTTTTCACATCTCTCTTTACTAGTGTTTAGTAATCTAATAGAGGTTAGAGCACCATACAGCCAAAAAAAGTTCTTAGTTGTCTATCTGTACATAATTGCAGGAGAGAAAGAGCAAATTAAAATTCAAAAACTTTATTAAAAAACGTATCTAATTCTAGTGAGTTTTCACAGTTTAAAAAATCATCATTAATTATCTTACTGTCAAGGGATAATAAATGTTATCAATTTTAGTTACCAGTTACTAAAAATGGTGATAAAAAAGTAATACAGATAGATGATGATATTTTTTATTACTTTTAATTTCAGATAATGTATTATAAATTTGTAAAATGTTGGTCAAAATTAATTTTCTTTATCCAAAAATAATAATTACTTTTTGTTGTGGCATGATTTTTAAACAATTAATAAAATAGGACTATTGTTTCATAACAATGTAATAATACAATGTGAAAAATATAAACATGTATATTTCATCCTTCATATTTCAGTGTCCTATTATCTGGGAAACTTAACAAGTAAGACTTTAATGATGTTAATACTTAAAATTATTTCAGATTAATGTCTTTATTTCTTTTATCTTTTCATATGTTGTATATAATGTTTTAAATACGAAATAGATGTAATATAATAATGTTTTCTTTTAACTCTCATTAAGTAAAAAAAAAATGTTAAATCATTTCTTGCCATTAAAAAATTAGGTGTGTCTATTCAAGGCCAATAGATATAGATGATATGCCTGTTTGTGTGTTCTGTCTGTCATGTCTTAATTTTAAAAAAAATGTTAAATCATTTCTTGCCATTAAAAAATTAGATGTGTCTATTCAAGGCCAATGTATATAGATGATATGCCTGTTTGTGTGTTCTGTCTGTCATGTCTTAATAAAAAACTCTGCATATACAGCTAAACATCCTTCTATATCATAATTATTTAAAATAATTGTGTTCCTTTACAGCTTATATCAGGGCCGACTTGCCAATGCCATATCAACAAGTAGGCTTTGATGAAAGAGTTGTACTTCAGGCTCTGGAACAAACTGTAAATCCTGTATGTCATTATTTGTTTATAATTAAACCTATGTTAGGCTAGTCTTGAAATTAGGGAACCCAGCGGAATAAAACAGAATAAACTTAACTTGTAGACATTTTTTTTTTCAATTATTTAATCATTGATCCAGTATCCACTCATCCATGTGCCTTCAGGCATAAGGGCAGTGTGGATTATTTTGTGGTCTTCCTTTGTTTGTTTTTGTCTAAATAATAATGTGTTAGTTTGGTATGTAAGTACATA
>CAXITT010001326.1:89279-104686 GCA_964033795.1 Lymnaea stagnalis | reverse complement strand
AAAAATAAATCTTGCAATGAGATATCTTGTGATCGTGCAGATCTAAATCAATCCTTTATTTATGTTTACATATTATGTTACAGTTAAGACGTGTTTAATTTGATAAAAAGTTTTGTGACAAACTAAATTTATTCGATGTCAAATTATTGCGTTATTGCAATTTAAGGATATGAAAAGTTTTATCTCGTTAGTTATATGTGAAAAAAAGAATTTAAAACTATTTTTATTAGTTTAATTTGTCTAATCGGTAGCGTAGTTTGGTTGGTGTTACCCGGTGCGGTAAACTAAAGGTGTCAGACCACCCCCCCCCCCCCCCCTTTCAACGATGTATTTCTTCTTGTTAAAATAAGTCGACAGTATGACAATAACAAGAATGAAAACAATTTAATTAAATATCAAGATGTAATTGTATTTAAGAACTGTAAAAACTTTAAATTATAGCCTTTCTTAAAATATACATTCCTGGTTTTCGAAGCTACAGATCGGTAAATCATTTGATCGAAATCAATATTCTTTAACGATCACTTTCAATAGATTAGATCCAGATCAGAAAAATTTTATTCCCTTAATGTGAATTGGAAATATAGCTGATCAGCCTTGGTTTGAAAAGCTCCTATGACATGAAGTCCCATTTATCCAAGATTTTCAAATCATCAAATACTGACCAGTTCATGACTTTTTAAAATTTAATATCAGCTGCATTTGATTGTATTCTATTGTTGATAAATATTTTAAACGTTTATATGTTTACAACGCATCATAGAAAGTGATTAATTTATGGAACGGACACCAACAAATTTTCTTCACTTGCTGATAGCAGACGTTTGAGTTAAACATCAGCTACTACCTTAAACGCAGATGATCTGATCTGGAGTTCAGAACGAAAGCGATCAATATCCTCCAGCATCTTCCTACTCCTTGCTTCTCACAGAGAGAGTCACTCATCTATTAATTGTTTTAGTGTCATTCTCTTCTTAAACCTTAAAATACTCGCTACGAACATTTCCTATTGCTCTGATTTTTAAAATGCCTTTTAAAAGCAAGTTCCATAAAGTGACCGCACTTCTAGTGCAAAACATTCTTAATTTCTCGGGTTGGTCACCCCATTGTCCACAGTAAAGCCTTCAGTTTGCAGATGCTGGTGTGTAAGATTAACTTCCTCAAATAGGTCTGCCCAAAGTTAAAGGTAGCAGATAAACTTAAAATCACAGATGTTAATATAAAGGACCTTGTGCTTTACCTCTTGCATCCAAATTTTCAAGAGTATCACACATAACTTCAATCGCCCAAACATATTAATCAAACTCATCGCTTACTGTTTCAACAGGAGCATTATGATCCCTCCAACGTGTTGTTGACAGTCTTTTCAATGACATTCCAGTGTATTCACTTGAAACATACCATTGATGAGTGTATACAGCTAAGAAAGAAAATAATGTCGAAAAATGTCAAACATGCAGTATTTTCGACAAAAGAGTGTAATTTATAAAATATACCAAACACTTCAATCGGACTTTGTTTCATGTTCAAAACGGTTTTTTTCTGAACTAATTATAAGATAACCTCATTTCTGACGTATCAACCTTGAACTTTTAATAAAGCAAGCATTTGAATACATTACACGTGTCGAAAGTGTACGTGTTATCGGTTATACTTTTATAAAATTCTGTTAGATCGTGCAGTGTGTGCTCTGTAAATATGATATTTTTCAATCTGGTGTCACCCCCTGAAATGGTGTTACCCGGTGCGGTCTGCACCCCCAGCATTCCCCTGGCTACGCCACTAAGTCTGTAACTTGGCCATAACAAGAAAAGATAATTCACCATTATAAAACATTTTTTAATCAAATAAGGTATTTCTATTACAAAAAACAAATGATCAAGTTTAACAACCACTACATTACAAGCCACAACTTTACATTAACATATAAAACAAAGTCCCCTATTGAAAATTCATTGTTATTTTTAAAAAAATAATATGTTACATTTAAATTCCAGGTTTTGAGTTTACCATGGACAGAAGAGAATATTTGATTAAAAATCAAACATATTGTGGTCTTCTTCAATGTCAAGCTGACACAATAAGCGACGCAACTATGGCAAGCCTTATCAAAATGGATATTTATTATTTAAAAAATGAACAACTTCTGGCCAGCATGTTAGCTGTAAACTCAGAAATCCAAGCTCGCACTGGGAATAACACAATAGTTATTGGATCAATGTCAAAGGAGCATGGTGAATTTCATGTGTATTTCTCTGACCTATCTAACTGTTCTCAAACTGCGTTTATCTGTAAGATTCAGTTTAAAAACTCATCCCATGGAATCGAACTTGTTGACAAAATAATATTAACAATGGACTCTAATGAAAGAGAAGCTGATATTTACGTCAAATCTCAAATTGCTATTGAACACAAAATATTTCATAAATCTGGAGCAATTATGAAGAAATTAACATCCCATACCAGTTTGATAAATAAAGGAAATGAATTTGGTTTTACATTAGGTAATCCTTATTTAATCAATGCAGATGAAATTTCAATGCAAGTTAAAAAGCCTCGGACAATTTCAGGAGAAACTAAAGAAAATAATTTTGAACAAAAACTTTCTGACTTGGAACTGAAGCTTCGTACACAACTTGAATTATTCATGAATCAAATGTCCAGTAAAATGGAAGATATCAAGTATACAACTAAGGAAACAGACACAAATATTAATGAACTAAACAATAAAGACATCATAGGACAATGTCAGCAATCAATGGCTGCTATAAAACAAAGCAATATTGACTCAAAGTTTTCAAACTTAGAGAGACGAATGGACGATATCATTGAACAAGTTGACGAAGTTAAAGTCTTAGTCAATGATTCAAAGCATTTAAAATGCTCTCCTAATGAAATAAACACAAGTTTTAACGAACTAATAAAACAAGAGATGTTAAGAGCATATGAAAAAGCAATGTCTCTACTCATCAAAAACCAAGTTGACCAAAAATTTACAAACTTAACGGCACAAATAGATGACGTTTTGGCAAAAGTTGTTCAAGTGAATATTTCATTGAGTGATTTGAAGAAAAGCCTCAAGGAAAATGATAAAAGTACTGATTTTAGAAATTTGACTAATCAAAACTTGTCTGATGTTAAGAAAAATCTGGAAGGCTTGAAAATTAATCAGAGAATATTAGAATCATTATTAGTGAATATAACAACGAACCTTACACTCGACAAGTACAACACATCTGGAGATAATCATTCACAAGGACAACGTGTAATAAATCGATTTTTCTTTTCAATCATCATTATACATTTGTAGGGGAAAAAATACGCGACATTTTAACATAAAATAAATATTTGAATATCAAGACATTAAAAAAAAATATGTTGAATGTTATTTTATTTTAAACAAAGAAAAAATTATGTAATTATTTTCTTTCAACTACATTTAAAACATTTAACATTGTTTCAAATTTTTTTTTTAAAAGTGTATTTTACTGACAAACATGTTACTTCATATTTTTAACACTGTCATCAGTTAAAATGTGAGAAAGGAATGACAAGTGCAAATGGTTCAAGAGTGATCACGTCACTAGACAACAAAAAACAAGTTCTGTGTGATACAGAAACAGACGGTGGTGGATGGATCATCATACAGGTAAAGTCAAATCAAATTTTGGCTTAGAGTTTAAGTATCTCTGATTGTTTTAATTATAGTAATAGTAAAACAATAATTATTACATTTCAATGTTTAATCAAAATGTACGTTTTATTAAATAGCATTGAAGCATCTTTAACAGAAAAATATATTTACTTAAAACAAAATATATTTTTAGAACACTTTTTAAAATAAAATATTCAATAATACTTCTGAATAACTCAAGTAGTAGATTTCTTTTAATATTGAAAGAAGAAGACAAAAAAAATTCATGAAAATACCTTTCTAGAGACGTGTCAATGGCAAAGAAAACTTCACCAGAAACTGGAATGACTATAAAAATGGATTTGGGTCATTGGATGGAGACTTTTGGATCGGCAATGAACTCATATCAAATATTACATCGAAGGTAAAGATATTTGTTCTTTGAATATTATCAAATTTGAAATCATTTTTGGAGAACTTTGAGGTTAAATTGTTAATATCATATCATTTCAAATAATATCAAATCATTTTATCTATTATATTTCATCTTATTAATTGTATAATATCATTGTCTTATCATATTATATCATTTCATATCATATCAATGTAAACATTTAAGTCTACTTGGATTGATTGATTCGTCAAGTTCTTTCACACGATGAATACGTCATACTATTCTTACTATCGCTGAATAAACTCAAGAACTTTCAATAATATTTGTAACTTTAATATGTAAGTATTTGCTTAAACATAAAAACATGAATTTTAATCAGCTCGCTATCAGACATAAATAATACATACACTATTTCCACAAAGAGTCAAGTACGGGGAGAACTTCACTAACTAATTATCCCCCCTCTCCCATTCAAAATTTAACTCATGGGGTTAAAGAGACACTCACACAAAAAATTCCCATGAACATCATCAATTACGAACATTCAGATGAACAAAATGGTCCTTACCTAAAAATCTTATTTTGGTATCACTGAAAATCTAACAGGGTTATGATGCACCGCAATTAATAAAACCAATCATTCGTACATAATTCAATTACAATTTAAGAGTTAAAATGCATGTACCGACCATAAAAAATCAAACCATCAAAGGACAACATTAAAATTATTAATGTTTTTCATATTATTGAAATTCAACCAATAAAAACAAGTATATTTATAATTCACATATTTGGGAAAATTTATAAATATCCATACTAAATATGTATTTATAACAAAGATTATCTAATTTATATAATCAATAAGTTGTATTAAAAAAATCACTGACCTTAACTAAAAAAACACAAACGTATATACTATTATTACAAGTGGGAGATGACAACCCCCCCTCCCCCACACACACAAAAAAATAAAAAAATAAGCAGCTTCTATTTGCTCTTATATGACGAGTGTACATATGGCGAGACCTTCCTTTTGTCCGTGGATTTAACAACTCGACGCTTCAACATATTAATTATCATCGGGCATCCTTCTGGGTGGTCTTTTGACCTGTAGTCACAATTCATAAGGAACTTTAATTTTACAAAACCTATTTTAAAATGTTCACACAATGAATAAATGAATCACAGGAACAAAATCATAAAAATCAAAATTTTCAGAGCAATCATTATAATAGCTAATTGTAACATATTGAATTTTAACCATAAAAACAAAAGCTTAATCTCCCAAGTCATGGACTTGAAACCTCACTTCCTCTAGAAAATCATAAGACAGTGCACCTTTAGAGCAGGCAGCGCTCTCTTTGACTAATTTAACATCTGTTTTCATCTTAATATCAGAGAACTCCTGGCTCTAAAATCTGGACAGCCTTTAGTCACATTACATTGTTATTTATTTTCATTAAAGTTTTCTGTAACAACAAACTACAAATTGATTCATCATCAAAACATCTCTCAGTAACACTATACATGTTGAGCAACTCTTGCTCACACTACATATTGATTCATCATCAATACATCTCTTAGTAACAGTAAACATGTTGAGCAAACCCTGATCACAACAACTTGTGATACATTTTCATTTCAAATCTCTGCAATAATATCCAAAAACCGGAGAATCCATGGCTCATATTATCTACTAATTTATGTTCATTACCGTTACATATCTCTGTAAAGATATCAACATTTGAGCAACCTTTGCTCACAAAACTCAGTAATTCATTTACATCACAACATTTATAAACAACACACTTCTCTGCTTCCCCCAACACATGGCTTACATTCGCATGTTCAAATATTTTTTTTTTTTAACTATACAAAATATTATTACAAGGCAGATTTTTATTTCTTTTTCCCTCACTATTGCTGGGATGCAAAATATGCACGTGTGTTTTTTCCTCCCTTGAAATATTAAATGTTAAAATTGAACTCTTTTTAAAATTTAAGCCTATGTGGTGACTCTCGAATTACCGTATTTAGCATTATGGAGATATTTTAATGATTGGTGATCACATTGAAGAATAAATCTCGCACCGATTAAATAGTAAGCCATTTTTTGAATGCCCCATAGTATGGCAAAACATTCCCTTTCTATCGTTGAATTGCGCGTTTCCCCATCCATTAGTTTATGACGTATTTACCTAACTGGATGAAGGATGCTGTTTCTGTTATGCAATAGACATGTCATTAGCCATTTGGTCGAGGCGTCTTTTACTTATGAACTGGTCATTATTGTCTGGTAGAACTAATATTTGTCTATTAGTTAAGTACTTTTGTATAGCTTCAAATGCCTGTTGGCATTCTTCCGTTCAACGAATATTGTTAGGTCTACCCTTCTTAGTGATGTAAGTCACCGGTGCTGTTAGTGTTAATAATTTAGGAATTAATTTGTTGTAATATGAAATCAGACCTACTAAACCTCTTACTTGTTTCTTATTTCTAGGCGGATCAATTCTTAACACTTTATTTAAATTGTTTCTATGAGGTTTCAATAAACCTGCTCCTACTATGTGCCTAGGAACTCAATTGATTGTTTTACAATCTTTAACTTGGAGGGTTTCACGGTAATACCCGCATTTTTAAGAATGTTAAAAAATGTCTGGTGACATTCACGTGTGTTTCCCAGTCATATGTGTAGATGCAGATGCCATCAAAATATGTACTTACACGTTTTATATTTGTAAATAGTTTCCTAACTATTTTGTTAAATGTTGCTGGGGCAGTTGCTTGGACAAATGACAAATAGTTATATTGATACAGCCCATCAGAGCCTTGAAAAGCTGTGTACTCTTTGATCTTATTATGCAGGGAATCTGCCAGTATCTCTTTGTTAGGTTTTACTTGCTAAAATATTTTACTTTATACAACTGAACTAACAGTTTCTCCTGATTCGGCATAATTTCAGCTATTAATTTCGTTATAGCGTTACGCTATCTATCAGCAACGCATGTCCAAATAGAACCGTCTTTCCTTTTAATTAACAACAGAGGAGAACAATACGGTGAATTGGATTCTTCTATTTTTCAAAGGTTTAACATTGTATTCATTTCATCGTTGAAATGATATAACATATGTAGAGATACGGTGTACGGCTTTAGTGTTATTGGTTTCATATCTTATAATTCTATTTAATAAATTCCGTCAAAGGTCTTTCCAGCAATATCTGAAATTATGTCTTTAAACTCATGTAATATTTCATTAACCTCAGCTCTCTATGTATCACTTAGATATGTATTAATAGCAATTACTGTGTTATCACTATGGTTAATAACAGGAACAGTCATATCATTACCACTAATGAGTGTGTCTTCAGTTTATTCTTATGCTATAAATGTTTCGATTGTGCCATACATTATGCTATCTTTGTTACTGTTAGTATCTGTACAGTTATTCCTGTCAAAATATTTGGTAACTCTATTCAGGGGATAGGCTTTATGACACTTTCCTTTTTGTATTTTGATATTATATCTAGACACTTTCTTTATTACTTTTAATGGGCCTTCTGTGTATAATGCTAGTGTAATTCCTATTTTTGTTTTCATTTGATCACCACTTGAATACCCTAAACTGTATTGCGATCATAGTATTTCTTATTTTCGACCGCATTCATTCTCGTGTTGAGGACCCACTTGTTGAGGCCCCACTTGTTGAGGTCCCACTTGTTGAGGTCCCACTTGTTGGTGTTGTCAATTAGGAACCATTTTATTGATCACTTAAACAAATGATTCATTCAAATAATAATGATAGTACCACTATCACTAACAATAACATTTAAACATTGTTTGTTTGGCGTTGTCAAGGTGAGGCCATAACAACGTGTTGCACAATGTTTACTCTATAAAAACAGAGGCAATAACATAGGGTGAACACATTTTACTCTAACAAGATTGGGGCCATAACGCGTGGTCAACAAATTTTACTCTTACAAGAGTGGGGCCATAAACATAATGTGGCACATTTTAATCTCATTAGCAGAGTACCATAACCCACTTGGTGTACACATTTTCATTATATAAAAAGTTTAGCCGTAAGACCCTTGAGCACACATTTCACTCTATCAAGAGTGGGGAGATAACCACATGATGCACACATCTTCACTCTATCAAGTGGGGTCATAACCATGTGATGCACACATGTTCACTCTATCAAGTAGGGTCATAACCACATGATGAACACGTTTTCAATCTATTAAGAGTGAGGCCATTATCACATTATGAACACATTTTCAATCTATAAATATTTGGGTGCTAACCACGTTGGGCAAACATTTTCACTCTTTCAAAAAGGTGCTCTAACCACGGGGTGATATATTCTCACGTTATCTAGACTGTGGCCATAACCACGTAATGCATACATTTTCATTCTATCAAGAGTGGTGCTATAACCACGAGGTGATACATTCTCACTTTATCTAGACTGTGGCCATAACCACGTAATGCACACATTTTCATTCTATCAAGAGTGGTGCTATAACCACGGGGTGATACATTCTCACTTTATCTAGACTGTGGCCATAACCACGTAATGCACACATTTTCATTCTATCGAGAGTGGTGCTATAACCACGGGGTGATACATTCTCACTTTATCTAGACTGTGGCCATAACCACGTAATGCACACATTTTCATTCTATCAAGAGTGGTGCTATAACCACGGGGTGATACATTCTCACTTTATCTAGACTGTGGCCATAACCACGTAATGCACACATTTTCATTCTATCAAGAGTGGTGCTATAACCACGGGATGATACATTCTCACTTTATCTAGACTCTGGCCATAACCACGTAATGCACACATTTTCATTCTATAAAGAGTGGTGCTATAACCACGGGATGATACATTCTCACTTTATCTAGACTGTGGCCATAACCACGTAATGCACACATTTTCATTCTATCAAGAGTGGTGCTATAACCACGGGATGATACATTCTCACTTTATCTAGACTGTGGCCATAACCACGTAATGCACACATTTTCATTCTATCAAGAGTGGTGCTATAACCACGGGGTGATACATTCTCACTTTATCTAGACTGTGGCCATAACCACGTAACGCACATATTTTCGTTCCATAAAGAGTGGTGCTATAACCACGGAATGATACATTCTCACTTTATCTAGACTGTGGTCATAACAACGTAATGCAAACATTTTCATTCTATCAAGAGTGGTGCTATAACCACGAGGTGATATATTCTCACTTTATCTAGACTGTGGCCATAACCACGTAATGCACACATTTTCATTCTATCAAGAGTGGTGCTCTAACCACGGGATGATACATTCTAACTTTATCTAGACTGTCGCCATAACCACGTAATGCACACATTTTCATTCTATCAAGAGTGGTGCTATAACCACGGGATGATACATTCTCACTTTATCTAGACTGTGGCCATAACCACGTAATGCACACATTTTCATTCTATAAAGAGTGGTGCTATAACCACGGGGTGATACATTCTAACTTTATCTAGACTGTGGCCATAACCACGTAATGCACACATTTTCATTCTATCAAGAGTGGTGCTATAACCACGGGATGATACATTCTCACTTTATCTAGACTGTGGCCATAACCACGTAATGCACACATTTTCATTCTATCAAGAGTGGTGCTATAACCACGGGATGATACATTCTCACTTTATCTAGACTGTGGCCATAACCACGTACTGCACACATTTTCATTCTATCAAGAGTGGTGCTATAACCACGGGATGATACATTCTCACTTTATCTAGACTGTGGCCATAACCACGTAATGCACACATTTTCATTCTATAAAGAGTGGTGCTATAACCACGGGATGATACATTCTCACTTTATCTAGACTGTGGCCATAACCATGTAATGCACACATTTTCATTATATCAAGAGTGGTGCTATAACCACGGGATGATACATTCTCACTTTATCTAGACTGTGGCCATAACCACGTAATGCACACATTTTCATTCTATCAAGAGTGGTGCTATAACCACGGGATGATACATTCTCACTTTATCTAGACTGTGGCCATAACCACGTAATGCACACATTTTCATTCTATCAAGAGTGGTGCTATAACCACGGGATGATACATTCTCACTTTATCTAGACTGTGGCCATAACCACGTAATGCACACATTTTCATTCTATCAAGAGTGGTGCTATAACAACGGGGTGATACATTCTCACTTTATCTAGACTGTGGCCATAACCACGTAATGCACACATTTTCATTCTATCAAGAGTGGTGCTATAACCACGGGGTGATACATTCTCACTTTATCACGAGCGTTATCAAACTCTTATAGACAGATATTAAGTTACCAAATTGGCTATTCGCACCCAGGTATTAGAAGTGAGAGGTTGGGATTAAAATATTTAAAATATTATCGTTGAGTTTGTAAGACAAAATGAGGTATCGAATGAAAGATAATTGAAATGACTATATGCTTGTACAAAAACGTCTTCAATTTAACTAAAATAAATTATAACAATGGACTTTCGAATGGGATTTAGTTTAAAGTGATCCGGGTACTCATAGCCGCTATTCGGACCCAAGTCTCTTTAGACTAAATCCAGATTTCAGATGTCATTTATAAAGACACTAATATTTTATATAGATTTTTTAAATTCATCCTCTGTTCTTATACCCGAGTGCGAATTTTGCATCATTTAGTTAAATGATAAGAAGTTTTAAATTAGAAATGTTTGAAAAATTCCTAAGTCTATGAAATTTTACTTTAAAATGTCACTTCCTACAATTTCTTATGTAAACAAAGGGACGCAAGTAGATCAAGAAAAGACGCCATACACGTGACGAATTGTATCAGGATAAGTGTATGATATAAATCAATTCCAATAAAATATACCATTGGGTTTATCATGCTAATTATATGAGGTATAAATCAATTCATATAAAGTATCCAATTTAAAGCGATTTGCCTGCTTTTATCCTTTTCATAAGAGTTTATTTATTATGGAAAAGATTTTTAGTTGTCTCTCCGAACTGCTTTCAAATCAAATTTGTATTAATGCGCGCCTCTAAATTGTTTATTAGTTGTAAACAAAAAAAAATCAAAATAAGTGTATTATTGATTTATTTTAACTTTACACTGAGAAGCAATATTTGTTTCTGTTGAAATTGTTTACTATTTATAGTTCATTTGGTGAAGAGGATATATTTTTAGAGTGGTAAAAGATGTGTTGTGTGTTAAGATCTGATTCCAACATTCAGTCATTACCCCATCTCCTCGGCCAGTAAACCATCATTACAATCATCTCCTTGGCTAGCCAACCATCATTACAATCATCTCCTCTGACAGTAAACCATCATTACAATCATCTCCTCGGCCAGTAAACCATCATTACAATCATCTCCTTGGCCAGTAAACCATCATTACAATCATCTCCTCGGCCAGTAAACCATCATTACAATCATCAAATATTTTCTTTTAAATTGTGTTTTTGTATTACTCACATTTTAAAACGTTTGCGTCAATGTCATCTTGTTTTTTCTCCTACGTCAAAACCAGGAAATCTACACACTGAGGATTGACATGAGACAGGGAAGTAAGGCGTACAGAGCTGAGTATGATTCTTTTATGGTGAAGAATGAGTCAGACAAATACAGACTCCATGTCGGTGTTTTCAATGGTAATATCAGGGACTCATTGAAATACCAGAATTACACGGAATTTTCTACACCAGACAGAGACAATGATAATAATAGTGTCTCTCATTGTGCTCTATCTTATAAATCAGGGTGGTGGTATAGTCCGGGGTGTTTTCGATCCAATTTAAACGGTGTTTGGGGTTTGAAAGCATACAATGGTTTAAGTTGGTTGGATCACTCCGGCTGGAAATATTTGGATTTTGTTGAAATGAAATTAAGACTCAAATAAAATGTACGTCTACTCAGGTCATGACGTCTTTACATTTCTATGTAAAACTCGCTGGGTTGTTATGGCTTTAAAAAGTGTTGTTAGTATTCTAATGTTTAATAGAAACTAACAAAATGTATTAGGTTTTAGATTCTTAACATCATAAATATGAAATGAAGACTGCAGACAAGGTTAGGAAATGAACTGACAACTGAAGACATTTCAACAGGGCACACTGACAACTTAACACACTGACTAATGAACACAAATAAAACATACATGAAGCTTGTTTGTTAGTGAATTTAGATACTTTTATTTCGTATTAAAGGATCATTTACTTAAAAATAAAATTAAATTGCACTTGTATTTATCAAATATTTGAATTTCATTAATTAATTTTAAATTTAATTTTTTTTTCAAACATAAATCTCAAAATGAAATTATATTAATTAACACCAATTTCAGCTGCTCTATATTTCCATCGACTGTTTCTATTTATTGTTGTTGTTTTTTTAAAAATCAATTTCTAATAATTAATAATTGTTAATATTTTTTTATCAAGCGAAAGCTTTGAATGGTTTACATGTAAATGATAATACCTTTATGTATGAAGATATTTTTAAATACAACTGTTAAACGAAATTGTGTTGGGTTTTTCCCCCCTTTTCTAGAAAAATAAAGTTAATTTAGCTAAGCCAAGGAAAAGAAAATGTTAAGAACGCAAACTAAGTATTATTTATATCATATACATATATATAAAAATATAAAACAACGTATGTGTGTATGTCCCGTATTTGCTCCTACACTATTAATGCGACTGCGATAAAACTTTTAAGAGTTATGTACCACAAGCTCGCAACTTTTTCTGAGTCATTACAACCCTTTTAAAATATTACCTTGTGAGCCTTCGATTCTTAATATATTTTTTTTTTCAAAGAAGAGTCTTATAAAAAAATAACGTTTCGTAAGCGCTCCTATAAAATTAAACAGAATGCGTCAACATTTTAGTGAGATAATTCGAGCAAGCCTGCAAAAGTTTTTAAATGATTACAACCATTTTACAATATTTCGTTTTGAGCCAGTGGCCCTCTAATTTTTTTTTTTAAATATGGGCTATACAAATATAATTTCAAACAGGGCTAATGCATGGTTGGATAGAACATTAATCAAATACAAAATCCCACATTCAATTTTGAGTTTGACATTATAAGTATGTTTCGGAAGTAAAACAACCATTCGACTATTTTCAGTTTGTGATCAAGGGCCGACAATTCATTTTCCTCCTATATTTTCAATATATACTTTTAATGTCCGCATGCGTTTCTATACCATTCATCCGATTACGAAACAACTTTAGTGAATTGATATGTCCCCGCCAGCATAGGATTCTTAATTAATACAAACATTTAAGAACAATCCGTTACTTTTTTTTTTTATTTTATTTTTTAAATGAGCGATATAAATATCTTTTGAAATAGAACTAATGCATTTGTGAATGGAATTTTAATCAAATACAAATAGCGACATTTCAATTTGTGATTGACATAATAAGTCGTTTTATGAATTTTTATAACCATTTTACAATATTTTGTTTGGTTGTGGGGGACCTAAATTTAAATAAATAAATAAATGAGCTTTAAAAATATAACATTCAACAGAGCTAATGGATAAAGATATGGAATTTAATCTAATACAAACAGCGACATTTCCGTTAGTGTGTGACATAATTTAGTTTGTTTATGTTTTTGTACAACCATTTTTCAATATTCAGTTTTCTACCGGGCCTTAAATTCCTTTTTTTTTATCTTATACGATCTTTGAAAAAAAAATAATCCGTGTACGCTTCTATACCATTTATCCGAATGCAATAAAACATTAGAGAGACGTTTTGTTCACGACCGAAATCGTTTTTGAATGATTACAACCATTTTAATATATTTAGATTTGAGCCAGAGACACTATATCCGTTTTTGCTTATATGAGTTATATAAAAATATTTTTTTTAAAACAACTAATGCATTGGTGGATGCAATTTGTGTCAAATACAAATAGCGAAATTTTAGTTTGCGTAAAATACAAATTGCGATATTTCAATGTGTGTCAAATACAAATAGTGACATTTCAATATATGACAAATACAAAAAGCGACATTTCAATTTGTGTCAAATACAAATAGGGACATTTCAATATGTGTCAAATACAAATAGCGACATTTCAATTTGTTTCAAATACAAATAGCGACATTTCAATTTATCTCAAATACAAATAATGACATTTTAATTTGTTTCAAATACAAATAGCGACATTTCAATTTGTGTGTGACATAATAAGTAGGTTTATGAATTAATAAAACCATTTACAATGTTCAGTTTGTTTTCGGGCCCTAAATTGTTTTTATAATGCTTGAGTGGATCGAATTTAATCAAATACAAAGAGCGATTCTTCCAATTGTGTGTGGCATAATTTTATATGTTGAAATATATTCGGTTACGCTCCACACGATAAAACAAGAAACAAAATAGTGTGTATATAAAAACAACTTTCATTAATAATTGAAACAAAACAAACACTTTATTTGTTTGAGTGGCATCGCAACGCATGTCGGGATTTTGCTAGAAGTTATCTATATGTAATAAGAAACACTCACTCAAAGTAAACATTTTTACTTCTTTTTTCAAAATGAATAATATATTAATTTAGTGTTAGTAACTCAAGTTGAATAACAAGCTATCAATTCTACTGTTTAGATTTAAAAAAGTAGTATGTACAATTTTGTTAATCTACTCAATAAACTCACGTTTTCCGCTTTTGGGAAAATATAATAAATGACTGTCATAAATTTCATAGAGTAATATTATTGCCTTTTCATCTTTTAATTGAATTAAAATATATCAATCGAGCACACATCTCTTTGGGACATGTGTATGTTTTTGCTTTCAAAATAATATTTATGCTTTAAATAACTCTAATCAATTCATGTTTATTTGATACTTAAGGCATATTGATTGCACTCTGAAAGAAAATCAATAATGGAAATTAAAATATAGCCTTTGTTTATATCCAATGTCATGATAAGGATGACGTACGAGAACGAGGCTACGCCTTGCAGGCACGTATAGACTCGGGCTCCTGATTGAATGCAATTTTATGTGTGTTTGACTGATTTTTGTATTGTTTTTTCTGTACTGGATATCCACCATGGAACACTACTTTGATTCGGATATGTTTTGTGTCCCTCCTAACTTTGGACTTTTGTTGTTTTGGATTTTCTTTGTTGCAAAGGTTAGTGAGATTCACCGCCTACACGGTCGGCCATCTTTGTCGGCACCACGCTCATCGCTCGGTCAAGTCGACGTTACGGTCAGTGACACACGCAGCCCCCACGGCGGTAACCGACCTGTGCTTGCATACACACGTGATCGTCTTTTGTCAATGAATGCCAAGC
>CAXITT010001326.1:74871-87710 GCA_964033795.1 Lymnaea stagnalis | reverse complement strand
TGTGCTCTTGTTCTCTCTCGTCTTGACTATTGCAACTCACTTCTGTCAGGTTCACCGAAACATTTTATAGAAAAACTGCAGAAAGTTCAAAACTCTGCTGCTAGGCTTGTTCTTAAGGCAAAAAAACGCGATCACGTCACTCCACTACTCCACTCACTACATTGGCTCCCTATACAGGCACGCATTGACTACAAGCTGTCTCTTCTCTGTCACAACTTTTTCTCGGATTCCTGCCCTTCCTATCTAACCGAACTTCTTTCTGTCTATTCACCCCTTCGACAACTTCGCTCCTCCGCAGACTCGCGTATTCTGTCCGTTCCCAAGACACGCACTAAATTATATGGTGAACGATCCTTCTCTTTCTGCGCCCCCAAACAATGGAATTCTTTGCCACTACACATCCGCAATATAACAACCACACAGGCCTTTAAAACTGCACTCAAAACACATCTATTTAAACTATACTACTCTGACTGATTCTCCTCCTATAAACCGATAAACGTACATGGGTTTCCTTGTAAAAATGTCTGGTGTGGATGGATGAATATACCTATGGTGTTGTTTTGCTTATATGTTGTTTTTATTTCATTTATGTATTTTATTTTAATAGTATGATTATGCCTCTTTGCTATATATGTACAGCGCGGTGAGCCCAGCCCTAGGCAGGGGTACCGCGCTATATAAGACCACTTATTATTATTATTATTATTATTAAGGAAACTTTTGATCCTGTTTTAAAACATAATGTCATCCTTATTTTGTTACAACATAACTGTAACTATTTTTAACATAATATGGTTATATTTTTTTACAAAATAACTGTGACTATTTAAATTAAATCGTTATAACTTTCTTACTTCGTAACTATAAGCATTTTAAACATATTGTTACTCTAACTTTGTTACAATAAAAGTGTAATTATTTTAACATAGTGTCATTATAACTTTCTTACAACATAACTTTAACTATTTTAACATAATATCATTATAAATGTGTTACAACATAACTGTAACTATTTTAACCTACTGAATAAAGTTTTATTAGTAGTTACACGTTTGTGTTATTCTCTCTTTGTTATACAGACAAACAAACAATTTTGACTGAATGTATGATGTTTACACCTGAACAGGTGTGTGTATTAGAATAATAAGAAGAGGGGAGATTGAGATAGATTGTGAGAGAGAGGGAGGAAATGTGAGTGAAGTGGAGATAAAGAAATGACGATAGAAGGAAGAAAGAGATTTGATATTTAAAGAGACAATCAGTGAGGGAGGACGAAGATAAAATATTGAGGGTGTGAAATGAGAAGGAGGTGATAGCTAAATATGTAGAGAAGAGTGACAATGAGACTAAGAAACAAAGAGGTGAGGAAGATCGTGATGGATTAATAGAGAGTGGTAGAGAAAAAGAGTGAGTGGTAAAGAGAAAATAGATCTAAAAGGAGATATATAAAGTGAACGAGAGAGAGAGTACCATAAAAGGAGAGATACAGAGAAGTTGAGTTAAAATAACTAGATAATTTTTTAACAAATTCTCACTTTCCTCATTTTAGAAACATTAACATGTTGTCGTTTTGAAAAAAAATTCCTGTAAGTTAGATATTTGTTATTGTTATGAGCATAAAAGGCCATAATGAATCTATTTATTAGCTACCCTGAGAAACAGTAAAAAATTGATAATCATTTTGGTCTAACTTTTTGTTTAATTTAGATATGATGGGATGATTGTCTAAATTCCTCCCTAGATTAAACGAGAGGTCAAGTTATTTTTTTTTTTTTATTTTTTTTTTCAATTGAGGCATTTAAAAGTCATCAAGAACTGTTTAAAATATAAAATCAGCTTAAAGTCCAAACATAATCTCGATACTGCTGACTCTTGGTCATGGGACCTTCTTCCTGCCGTCATGGTCTTGGGCATGTGCACTTCTTCCTGAGGCCATGGGTTTGGACATGAACCCTTCTTTCCCGAGGCCATTTTCAAACATTTTCACTCTGTCATATTAGAGATACATCTTTTTTTTTTTTTTATATTCAAGGAACTTAAGGTTTACTCAGTTCTTTTTTGTTTCTTTATTAATAATATGAAAGTAGGGCATACTAATTAAATAACACGTGTACAAGGTTGGCTTAATTTTCGTTGAAATAATTAATCTAAATGGCTTATTTTAAAATCGATGAATTGACATGGAAATTCTTAGTAAATTTCATATTTTATCCAGACTAATAAGATTGGCTGCTTTTGGCTAGGACAATAATTTCCAACTGTGTCGCACACTGTAATATATCTCGCTTGGAGTGTGTCAATGTGTCGCGCGATAATTAGCGATTCCAACATTCACTCTTTCTTTCTAAACTTAAAATAATATTGACTCAAAGTTTTCAAACTTAGACGAAAGCACGTTATGATGAAAATTTTAATGTAAGTATGTTTTTAGTTAATATTTCAAATAATATAAAATACACTCGTAATGAAGATAAGACATGCTGTATAAAATAATACAACAAGCGAGACTAACGGAATCTGAAATATCATTGTATTCACTAATCAAAAGACAAATTGTTGGAAACAACCAAGTGTGATGTTTTTCACAACAGCAGGTAGATGTTAGCCCAATGAATCTACCATTATTATCACGATAACTTATCGAAAAGAGCCTAACATTGTTATCCTGATAAATGCGAGTCATATATTCTTGTTAATATGAAAATAATAGAATAAAATTGAGTAAAAATAATTTAAATTAATTAATTTTAATTTCAAAATGTGATTTTTTATTAGAGGATATTATTTTCCTATCCAACATTAGAGAACACGCCTTAATGGTTGGTTCCAACGACTCACATTTTTTACACTCAGGGTCTGTAACAAAATGTTGAAATAATGGTTGTATTTGTCATACATGTATTTGTAATATTTTTTGGTTAGTGTTAAAACATTGATATTATCTTGTCGTATATTTTGTATGTTGATGTCAATTCATTGTCTGAATGCTGAATGGACTAAAAATAGATGATTATAAACAACATGTCATATTTATAAACAAATGGTGAGTGAGATACATAAAATAAAATCTAGTGTTTGAAGTAGAACTGTGAGAGAAAGTTTTTAAAAAAAACTTAATAGCTAGTAACTGTAGAAAGAAACTGTTTAGAGAGTTTGGCTGAACTTAGTTTAAGATGCATTAGTACATGGAAGTGATGTAGAATAACAGTGAAAACAATAACTAGCGACATGGAAGTGATGTAGAATAACAGTGAAAACCTTAACTAGCAACATGGAAGTGATGTAGAATAAGAGAGAAAACCTTAACTAGCGACATGGAAGTGATGTAGAATAACAGTGAAAACCTTAACTAGCAACATGGAAGTGATGTAGAATAACAGTGAAAACCTTAAATAGCGACATGGAAGTGATGTAGAATAACAGAGAAAACCTTAACTAGCGACATGGAAGTGATGTAGAATAACAGTGAAAACCTTAACTAGCGACATGGAAGTGATGTAGAATAACAGTGAAAACCTTAACTAGCGACATGGAAGTGATGTAGAATAACAGTGAAAACCTTAACTAGCGACATGGAAGTGATGTAGAATAACAGTGAAAACCTTAACTGGCGACATGGAAGTGATGTAGAAAAACAGTGAAAACCTTAACTAGCAACATTGAAGTGATGTAGAATAACAGTGAAACCTTAACTAGCAACATTGAAGTGATGTCGAATAACAGTGAAAACCTTAACTGGCGACATGGAAGTGATGTAGAATAACAGAGAAAACATTAACTAGCAACATGGAAGTGATGTAGAATAACAGTGAAAACCTTAACTAGCGACATGGAAGTGATGTAGAATAACAGTGAAAACCTTAACTAGCAACATGGAAGTGATGTAGAATAACAGTGAAAACCTTAACTTGCGACATGGAAGTGATGTAGAATAACAGTGAAAACCTTAACTAGCGACATGGAAGTGATGTAGAATAACAGTGAAACCTTAACTAGCAACATTGAAGTGATGTAGAATAACAGTGAAACCTTAACTAGCAACATTGAAGTGATGTCGAATAACAGTGAAAACCTTAACTAGCAGCGTGGAAGTGATGTAGATTAACAGTGAAAACTTTAACTAGCAACTCTCCAAGGAATTAACTATTAAAGAACGGTAACTGTAAAAATAATCCTAGAAATAAAGTATTAATTTGTCTCTCTTTAAACTTTTCGTTTATTTACAGTTTGTATCATTGTTGGACTGGGATAAGGCTTTAAAAAAGATTAATTTGACACTAACAATATCTGTCAATATAACAAATTTAGCTTTAAATGTGTAGCTTAAAATATCATTATCATAATCCATACATAAGTAAACGTTTTGGAACAAGCATTTATAAGTACAACAAAACATTTAAATGTGTGTAAATTATAATTACACAATAAATATATATATATAGAGATATATCCTACCTAAGTTTAAGAAACATTTATTAGTCGAAACACTTTTTCTGGTTTTATAAATGTCATGATTTCTAAAATAAAATATTGAACCAACTTTTGAAAGACTGTTTTATTTGGTTTGTTTTGTTTTATACAGAATCTCAGTGGTTTAGAAGCTATAAACGTCTTGTCACAATCCTGAGACCAAATAAAACCAGTTGGACTCTGTTCATCTCATCCTGTTCACTGAGATTGTTAAGGTCGTGTTGTTCCATTACAAGACAATCATCAAAACTTGATTTGTTTCAGAAGGTCGTAGTCTTAATAGAGTAAACAAAAACACAACTTTGAAAATATAGTGCACACGTTTTAGACATGGCTTGCGTAATAAGTTCATTTAAAGGAAAAAACAAATTGAAAGACAAAATCTTAACAATGAAATATATCTATAATCGGCCAGGTCAAACACCAACACAGTTCAAACACCACGCAGGCTATTTTTAGATACGCCAGAGAGTTGTTCAATAAGGAGTTCACTAGCGCGCAAAATATAATTCCCGATAACTACGCTAAATGATCTATATATCTATTTTAAATAACGTAATTGTGTTTGGTGCGAAATATTTTCTTTTGGAAATGAAATCGTCTCATTTTGAGTATTGTGTAAAAATATTCGGTTTAAAAGTGGTTGGGACATGAGAATATTATTATAGTTCATGGGCGTGAAATAAAAAGTGTTCAGTGACGTATCATGGGGGAAGGAGTGTAGCAAATATTGGGATTCTTAAATGTGCGTTACTTGAGTTCATGTTTTGTCAAGTAACTTCACTAGATGGGAAGTTCACACATTGCTGTCGCCAATGTTTGGCGGGCTATACCTAGTTGTTATTATTTATACATTATATGATGTATCTGACCTGTATGAAATATCAACAAGAGTGTGAAAGCAATTGAGCTTTGAAAATATGAACAAAAGAGACACTTTAAATTTTCGAAATGTTATAATTTTTAAAAAAATTTTTTTGGGTTGGGGGTGGGGCATTTTCCCCTTGACATAATTTAATGAGTTCATTTTTTATGATGAAATCTCTTTATATTTACGTTTTTGTGTTTAATTATTGTAACAGTTCGTTTGGTTGGGGATATTATGAGAGACTACAATGTGTGAACTTGTTAATAACTATCTTAAAAATATACACTAATGGCAATAACAAGGCCTCCACTTTTCATACCAATTTCATTTTTTGTAATGTTATTATCATTTTTTTAAACGTGTTTTGTTTCTTAAATAATAAAATGTTATACATATCGTTTCATTTGTTTATTAATTTCGTTGTTTTTTTTAAATCTTGATGTGATTCCATCTTTTTATATCATGATAAAAATACAAAAATCTGAAACTTAAAAAAATAATTTTAATTTAACAAGTCACCACCATATAGGAACAAAAAAGAGCATAGATTCTATGATGGTACCTAGAATTGCAAGGGCCTACACTATTCAAATTAAATGTATATTATTTTAAATTTTATGTTAAAATTATCTTTTAACCAACAAGAATTAAAAAAAAAAATTATGCAGTGAACACAGACAAGTTAGACGACGTACCATATACTCAGATGTACAAAATTCATGAACATACTACATACATCGGACTACCATATACTTTGAAGAAAGTAATGCTCAAAGTTTGAAATATTCAAGGACGGTAACTTTAAAAAGAATCCGAGCAGTAAATTTTCGAATTGTCTCTCTTTAAACCTTTTGACTATTTCCTTGTTGAAGGATTTTTAGTGAAGATTTTATACGAGAGAAGATGATCTTTCAATTGCTGTGATGTTAACATTTACATAAATTGTTTGTGAATAGTCTCTGAGTTATTATTACTTTTCATGTGATTTTATGATTTATTTATGTGATGATATAATTTTTATAAATTGTTTGCGAATTGTCACTGATTTACTATTACTTTGTAATTTTTAAAAAAAAATATATATATTTGTTATTTTCTTGGGTCTTAATGGCTCTTCCGTTAGTTCTAGAAGTTTATTTCTGTAAATGAAAAGTCAATTGTTTAGTTGAATTACTGCTTCCCCATTATATTTTATTAAATTGAAATCGGATCATTAGTCATTGAAGTCACATTGAGTTAAAAAAACTGAATCTTCAATAACATAATAATTTCCATGACCAATAAAAATGTTTGCTTTATTTTAATTTAAAACAAGAAGGGTGTCGATTACCTGAAATAAATCGTTTAAATAACAAATGTTTTTATTTCTTTGTTTGCTCAGGAAGATCGCATGCTAAGAATAGACATGGAAGTTGGCTTGGTTGATTAACACGCCATCTACAGTTACCTTAGAGTTAACGACGAGACCCAGCTGTACACTGTTTGTATTGGTTTGTACTCTAAAAATGTCACAATAGTTTCAGCTACAACAAGGGTCAGGCATTTACTATATTGGAAATGTCACTAATAGTTTCAGCTACAACAAGGGTCAGGCATTTACTATATTGGACGGGTACAGTGATATGAATCCAGATATGAAGTGTGCAAACCATGAACGTTACAATTGAGGCTGATGGCAAAAAATCTAAACGGTGTGTGTGAGAGCTGTTCAAATAAATGTTTGTATTGGATTTATGCAAAGATGTGTTCATTCGTTGAAATGATAATTCGAAAGAAATAAACATGGAGCTTTCATCATGTTGATGAATTTTAATGTGTTTCAATGTTGATGAATTTGTGTTAAATGTTTTATTAATGTTATTCTTTGAAAATGGCTAAAAATGTTCGATAACTATTTTCACATATGAAGTATACTAACAATGTATACAAGAAAAAACTCCGCCAAGGCCGGTCCCAAGTCTGAGTGCAAAAGGAGGAGGGTTGGCGAAGGGCCAGCTAACTCACCCGTTAAAACAAATAGCTACAGAAACATCAACAAGAAAAAAAACCAAAACAATTCAGCCCTGAGAAGATAGGACACTTCTTCTCCAAGAAGAGCAATGACGCCTTCTGGCCAAAACAAGTCTATACTGGAAGCCTCAAAGCCGAAGATCCTCATTTCTAAAAAAACTCACATAGGCACGTGGAACATCAGAACCATGTTTGAAACAGTAAAAGCAGCACAGGTGGCAGCAGAATTGATGTCTTACAAACTTACACTGCTTGGCATCTGTGAAATAAGATGGATACACGCTGGAGAAATAATTTTGGACACTGGAGAAATGCTAATGTATTCGGGGAATGAGGAGGAAGATGATCCGCACACGCAAAGAGTCGCTTTGATGTTGTCAAGATAGCACATGATGCATTGATTGGATAGGAAGCACATGGCACAGGATGCATTGTTTGGATGGGAAGCACATAGCATAAGATGCATTGATTGGATGGGAGTAACATTGCACAGGATGCATTGTTTCGATGGGAAGTACATGGCATAATATGCATTGTTTGGATGGGAAGCACATGGCACACGATGCATTGTTTAGATGGGAAGCAAATGGCACAGGATGCATTGATTTGATTGGAATCACATTGCACAGGATGCATTGATTGGATGAGAAGCACATAACACATGATGTATTGATTTGATTGGAAGCACATGGACCAAGGATAATAACAGCAACTTCCAAACCAAGAAAAAGAAAATAAAGATGAACACAATACAGTGTTACGAACCCAAATACAATAGCAAAGAAGAAGAGAAAAAAAAAACAATCTGCAATAGGCTACAAGCAATAATAGAAACATTCTCAAATAGAGACCTGGACCTCTAAATGGTAGACCTAAACGCCAAGATTGGAAATACAACAGTTAGAATGAGGAAATCAAGGTACGCCACGGTGTAGGAGAGAGGCATGAGAACGGACAAAGAATAGCAGACTTCTGCGCTACAAATGATCTTGTTATTGGAGGTAGCGAATTTTATCATAAATCATCCACAAGATAACATGGGTATCCCCAGACAACAAAACACAAAACCAAAAAGATCACATGTTTATCAGCAAAAAGTTTAGAAAGTCTCTACAAGATGTATGAGCAAAAAGAGGAGCAGATGTCGGATCCGATCATCATTTTGTTTTGGCAAGACTCAAGTTAAAGTTGAAGAAAAATTTGGCACAGTCAACTTCGAAGCGAACCAAATTTAATGTAGCACGTCTGTCACATGAGCATACAATAGTGGAATTCAGTGTTAACTTAAGGAATAAGTTCTAAGCACTAAAAGACCGTACAGAAGACATAACCAAGTAGAACATAAATGGCAAAATGTAAAGATGTATTTAACATCTACTTGCAAAAAGTGTTATGATCAGTGAAGCAGAAACACAAAGACTGTCTCTCACTTAACACACTGCACAAAATAAAAAAGAGAAAAGAAAGGACAAGTACAGTTAACAGCAGCCGCACCAGGGCGGAGAAAACGAAAGCTCAACAGAAAAATAAAGATGCAAACCAAATGGTGAAAAAAAAATAAAAAATAATAAAAATGCCTACATAGATGGCTTAGCATCAACAGCAGAAAAAGCAGCCAGGAAGTAAAACTTAAAAGAGCTCTATGACTTAACAAGAAAGCTGTCAGGGAGATACACAAGGCCGAAGAGACCTGTCAAAAGTAGAGAAGGTAGATCAAATACAGAAAGGAAAGAGCAACCAAAAAATGAGTTGAATACATTAAGGAAATATTAAACAGACCCCTACCCACAGGCGCAGCAGATATACCACACGTTAATAAAGAATTACAAATAGAAGAAAACGCAAACAAAGAAATAAATAGCTCTTGCCATCAAGCACCTAAACATTCCGTGCATTATTTTGGAAAACTTTATTTATCAATTCCTGGTTTGAAGGTGTGATTTTATAGAAGTTTTTTGGCAATGTTAAACATTGTGTGGATTCATCGATTGCCATTTCCACAAATATATTGTTCAACAATTGCTTTGTAAAACATTCAGCAAATGCACCATTGCGTAGTTGTGATCTTTAAAGTTAATTTCTGTACATGTCGCAATAAAACTGCAATAAAAATTGAGACATGCATTAATTCATCAGCAGCTGTTTAACGTGGTATAACTGTTAGAGTTTGTGAATAATCCAGACAATATAGTAAGTTTGCCCCGAAGAACTGTTTGTCACGAATGTGATCGTGCAGCTCCGTCGTCTAAGGGTATTTGATTCCGATACACACTCACACTGTACGCAGTGAGTACATAACGACTTGTAAATGCGTGCTGAATGTAGGTGCTCTTAATGAAAATATAGTTTTTCTTTAGGAACATAAAAGAGTCTACTTGAAAAAATATTTGGGAGTTAAAGCTTGACGACCCACCGACGACATCTCCAATGTGACGCTAGGTTTTTGAATTTAGAAGTATCATGTTTTTTTAATAAAGAGAAGTTTGCATGATGAAGGACTTGTGACTGACCAACATGCTTTGCAAGGCTACTCAAAGAAATATACGACATCTCCAATGTGACGCTAGGTTTTTGAATTTAGAAGTATCATGTTTTTTTAATAAAGAGAAGTTTGCATGATGAAGGACTTGTGACTGACCAACATGCTTTGCAAGGCTACTCAAAGAAATAAATTGTTTGTATTTTAATTATTTTTTAAAATAACTTTACATAAACAATTTTTCTTTTTACCATCTGGTGTGTACTCGATTAATTTAGAAGGTTTTTTTCTTTTAAAGCGTGAGCAGGCCACACACAGCTGTCAATGTGAGAAGGACGGATTGTTTAAATTTAGTCAACACAATTATACAATTGATCCACATATGCCATGCTATGTTTGAAATTATATTTACATATCTCAATTAGTAAATATTAAACAATTTAGGGTCCCCTGCCCCAAACGGAATATTGTAAAATGATTGCACCTATTCAGAAAGATTTACGGTCCTTCACACAACTCACAAAAGTTTGATCGCAATTAGATGAATGCTATAGGAACGCGCATGAAATGTATTTTTGATTAGCTCATTTCAGAAAAAAAACAACAACTTATTGATCACTCCTGTTTGAAAACTGAATATTGCAAAATGGATGTACAAATTCAGAAACATACCGAATTATGTAACACACACAATGATAATATCCCTGTTTGTATTTGATTAAATCACACCAACTCATGCTTCAGCTCTGTTTAAATTACCATTTATAGCTCATAGAATAAAAAAGAAAAAAAATAGGGACCCGAACCCCCAACAGAATGTTGTAAAATTGTTATTCTAATTAAGAAACCTAATACTTTTTTCAAACACACATTGAAATTTTGCTATTTGTATTTGATTTAAATTCCATGCACCAATGCCTTAATTCTTTTTTATTTATGTTTGTCAAGCTCATATAAGAAAAAATGAATTGAGAGCACCTGACTCGAAACGGAATGTTTTAAAATGGTAGTACAAATTTAGAAATGTGCGCGCACTGGCGCCTACCCATTCAGTGATAAAATATGATGACAGCTCCTTAAACGTTGATCATTGGCCGTTACAATAAAGGATATTCATCCTTAGCGTTACTAATGCTCTAATCCAAGACTATAACTGGATAAGGAATCCATTTCTTTCAACTGGGAGATACTTCCCTTACTGAATAAGGACACGAACTATCAATTGTAGGTTATGTTAAAATGATTGATCAGCTGGATTATTTAGCTTTCGGATTATTGTTTTTTTGTTTCTTGCATCCAAAATATAATGAACGTTTTTCTTTAGATATGTTTTGTCTTTCTAATTACGTAATGACACTTTATACAGTGGTTCATATTTCAATATCATCAACCTGGTTCTGATTTGATTGTGTTTAGAAATGACGTGGCTAATATGTTAGTATCATCCAACTGTTTGTGACTTGATGTTGTCGAGAAATGTAATGGCTCATGTGTTGTTGTTTTTTTCTCTTTAATTTTTGCACATACTTTTAATATTATTTTTTTTTCTGTGTTAATTTATTTGTTACAATACAAACACATCAATGGCATGTGATATTTTTTAGTATGGGTTGGTTAATACTTTGGTTATCAAGTGGTCATTCATAAAGTGTAACATGTTTTCGCAAGATTCTGTAAAATGAAGAATATCAACACCACAATAAATAAATAGTGCGGCTGGGAGGGGGGAAGGGGGAGGGGGAATTTCCCTTGAGAAATACATGCGCATCTGAGCAAAGGTTTGGCCTTGGCCTTGATCCGGATTACCCGGGTTCCAGCCTGATTATGTGTAACGTTCCACATGTTTATCTCGACACTCTGTAAAATAAATAACAACAACAAATGGAGAATTAAAAAAAAAACACATATGCGTGGATTTTCCATCCAAGGTGATACTGACGCCTGACAGGTTCATGGCCAGTCTGACATTGTTTGACGGTTTACTCTTATCTCTGCACTCACATTGAAGGTCAATCTCCGTGTAGCAGCATTTTGTTAAAAAAATAATGTAATGTCTAAACCAGGGACAGTGTGTGTATGGGTGGAACAGGGGAGGGGGGGTGTAGGAAGCAGCTACTTTCAAAATGAGTTAAGGGGGAAGAACCCCACTCTCCAACACGCGGCTGGGTTTTTAAAATTCTCCATGCAACACAAGTAAATTAGCAAAGGAAACGTTTCATTTATTTTCAATATGTTTTATTTTTCTTCATTGGGAATTGAAGCCCAATCTAGAACTACCCAATAAGCAGGAAGTAAAACTATACAAATACAGTATTTTATTTTGGGATGATTCAATTAATTTGATAATTTGAATTGCTGAAAGAAAGGGAGAATTATTGAGTTATTTAAGTCCAATCTCCAATGTCAAATAAACGGCAAATATTTGACATATCTGGAAACTTATGAAAAAACTGAAACCCCATACCATTTTGAGAAATAAATGAATGGGATTTCAGATTACTTTCGGACATCTGGGTTTAATCAATTCAAATGAGATTACAAGAAAACGAAACCAACATGATGTTATTTCATGGAAAAATGAAGAAAATAATTTTGAACAAAAACTTTCTGACTTCGAAGTAAAGATTCGTAAACAATTTGAAGTATTTATGAATCGAATGTCCACTAAAATGGAAGATATCAAATGCACTACGAAAGAAATGAACTCAAAATTAAAAGACGATACACAACAAGAGATAATACGAATAGTCAAACAATAAATTTCCGTTTAGGCACAGAGCCAAAATGATCAAAAGCTATCAACTTTAGAAAGACGAATGGACGATGTAATATATGTAATTGATTCAATATATATATATATATATATATATATATATATATATATAAAGAGAGAGAGAGAGAGAGAGAGAGAGAGAGAGAGAGAGAGAGAGAGAGAGAGAGAGAGAGAGAGAGAGAGAGAGAGAGAGAGAGAGAGAGAGAGAGAGAGAGAGAGAGAGAGAGAGAGAGAGA